>OY293831.1:13844143-14081421 GCA_958507055.1 Crioceris asparagi | reverse complement strand
ATTCTAACCAAAGCCCATGTTCCTAATGAATATTCTATAAAAGACTCTTTTGCCGTTTGTGAACAATTCAAAAAACTACAACTCCCTCCAAATTACGTAATTGCTAGCTTAGATGTAGTGTCACTTTTTATCTATCTATCTTGTCTATCTTGATACCTGTTTAAGATCAGTAACTAAACATTGGGATCATATAAGTAATTTTTGCAAAATTAATCTGGATTCTTTTTTGAACATTATCTCTTTTCTATTCAAGAATAATTATTTTCTTTTTAATGAGAAGGTATACAAACAAACATTTGGTACCCCCATGGGTGCCAATGTTTCACCTATACTGGCTGAGTATGTTATGGATGATTTGTTAGATTTGGTGCTTGAAGTATTACCATTCAATTTGTTTTTTGACCGACTTCCCAAAAAAGGAGGAGGTATACAATTCGATTGGGTGGTTTTTTTTTTTTTTTTTTTTTTTTTTTTTTTTTTTTTTTTTTTTTTTGGTTTGTGCGCGCCTTTCATATAGTAAACGTACTCCGATTTTGATGATTTTTGATTCATTTGAAAGAGGAGGCTTGAGAAATGGTCCCATATTCATAAAAACGGGAATCCGACATCTCGTTCCCTCCGAGGGGCAAATTTTGTCGAAAATTGAAAATCTGCGTTGATATAATTATAGATAGGACAATATCCGGAAACGTTTAAATGGAACATTTTTTCAAAAGAGTAACGGTTTTCGACATAGAGACATTTTAAATTCTCAAATATACCTATTTTCGCTATGTGGAGAGGGCGATTTCTGTCGAAAATTGAAAATCTGTTTGCAGTACATGAAAGACATAATTATTTGTAGCAACATTTATACTGAACATTTTTCCCTTAGAGTTACGGTTTTCGAGTAAAATCGGTGTTAAAATGGTAACAACTAAAATATTCAAGCGTATTTCCGCAGCGATGTTCTGAGATCTCAATAATAACAACTACAAGCAAGGAATATACGTGGGTAATAGGATAAGTACTATCTTCATTGATATGGTATAGTGAACGTTCAACGATTTTCGTGACTAATGTTACACTCAAAAGTGTGAAATAAATATTTTTTACAAAAAATTGGACCGACTTTATTAGTTGGTGCACTGAAAAGTATAAAATAATATTAATTCTATTGGGGCTGGTACTTGTGAAGTTGGTGCCAAAAGTTACCAATCTACCTGCAACTGCACAACTTCAAAAGTAACAGCCCCAATAGAATTAATATTATTTTATACTTTTCAGTGCACCAACTAATAAAGTCGGTCCAATTTTTTGTAAAAAATATTTATTATAAAGAAATATGTTGATGATATTATAGTCGCTTTACCGGTCGAAGGGTTAAATGAAATATTAGAGGTTTTTAATAGCTACGATCTCTATATTCAATTTACCATAGAGAAAGAAGATAACAACTTTTCAGTTCCATTTTTAGACACACGGTTTGTTCGTACTAGTGATAATAAAATAATAATTGATTGGTACATGAAACCTTCAAGCTCAGGCAGATTCCTAAATTAGAACTCATATCATAGCATGCATATAAAGATTAATCTTGTAAAACAGATGAAAAATAGGGTTATAAAGATATCTGATGATTCGTTCAGGGTTAAGAACCTTCACATTTTGTATAATATTTTCAAAAACAATGGTTACCCAAGCATGCTTATAAAGAATATTCTATATAGAACTTCTCCAAGAATAACAGTCCCTCAGATTGAAAGCATAAATAACAACATTAATAATATGAACCCTCAAAATAATAGTGAAAATCCAAATATTAACAATTCTAATAGAAATAATAACCCAAATAATTCTGAAGATATTGTAAGTGTGATTAGCCGGATCAAGTTTGCGAAGTTACCTTATATCAAAGAAGTTACTCCGAAACTTACTAGGATATTTAGAGACTTGAACCTTAAAATAGCATCAAAAACCATTTTAACATCATATTCCATTTTTTCTAAATTAAAAGATAAGGTTCCTCTCTCCTTATTGACTAACGCCGTCTACAATATCCCTTGTGGGAGTTGTAATTCCGAGTACATAGGTCATACTTCTAGATCTTTAAAAAACAGGATAATTTCACATAAAAGTGACGCCAGACATCATCCTGAGCGATGTGCACTGGCTTCTCATGTTAAAGAATATAATCATATTCCAGACTACAATTCTGCGAGAGTTCTTAATGTTGAACGAAATGGGGTGAAGCGTGTTTTTCTTGAAATGTGTCAGATATACCAAAATGCCCAAAGTATGAACAAGAGGACGGATATTAAGGGCTTGAGTAACATATATTCATACATTCTCTCTTGCGAAGTCAATAATAATTATATGTCCTCCGCGAATAGCTCTATTAATTTATGATTTTAATTTACTAATATACAACGATCAAACTTTCCATTAAATTGTTTGCCGGAAACTTAACACCCTAGCTCTGGTGCTAGTGTAGTTGTATTTAGTCTAAACTTTTGTTGACCGAGTTATATTTAAAGTTCCTTCTCTTTTATTTCTACCTTAGACATATGTCAGGTTGGTTTTTGTTTTATGTCAAGTATAATGGCCCCAACCAAAATTTCTATTTTTGTATAAACAAACATTTTATCTATAATATTTTAATTAATTTTTAATATGTGTTCTTAGTATAAGTATTGTATTCTTAAAATATTGTTTTGTTTTCTGTGATGCTAATAAGCTTACATAACTATGTATGCCACTCCATATCACTAACTATAATAGCAAACAACCTCAAAGACTGATGTAAGTAGTTTATTCTTAGGAATTAGTGTGAATTATGGAGTTATATAAATTAACAGCTTTATATTCATTGTAGCCCTGATGATGAAAAAATATATTTTCGAAAGCTAGGACCTAAGTCAAAAGAGTTAACTTTTTGCTTTATGCCGAAATCCCAATTAACCAAATATTATATATATATATATATATATATATATATATATATATATATATATATATATATATATATATATATATAAATGGATGGCCTGGTTATATCTAAATTTTAATAGTCATGAAATAATCAGGAATGGATCTACGATTCGACCAAAACGCTCAGAAATTATCTGCAAAGTAAAATGATTAAAAAAAAGTTGATTAATACTTTCTGCAAAATTAAAAGAAAATATCAAACTGGTATTAGATACATACCTATTTTTTATATACTGTATTTTTATGAATGAAAACTTGCTTCAGCTTATTCCGAAAGTTTCTGAAATATTAAAAATAAGCTCCAAAACTTAACATTTCTGAGTAGTATTTGCTTCAGAAAAATATATACCTACTGCCTCCTAGATGCCAGAGTGATGAACTGCTATCATCAGTCTATATAAATAAATATTGCAGTCCCCCCTCTTAAATTCATCCCGGATCCACCCCTGAAAATAATCACTCTCATGGAAAATATTTGTTGTTACCTTGTAATTCTTAAAATAACAAATATTTTTTACAAAAAAATGTACCGACTTTATTAGTTGGTGCAATGAAGAATACAAAACAATATTATTGTTGTACAGTTGTAGTTAGATTGAAAAACTTTTGACCAACTTCAAGAGTACCAGAACCAATAAAATTAATATTATTTTGTATTTTTCATTGCACCAACTAATAAAGCCTGTTCATTTTTTTAGTATATATTTCACAATCCTTAGAAGATAATACGTTGCTTATACTTATTCAAAGATTTAAAAACACCGCGGAAATACTCATATTTCAGTCTTTACCACTGCTATAACTCGGAACCCTATGAGTTTTTTGATAAAAGTCCAATTTAAATGTTCCCGGATATGGTCTCTCCTTTAGTTTTATAGTCTCAAATTGCCCCATCCAGCCCCTTTGGGAAAAGTTTTTGAGGGGAAGGACATGTTTAATTCTTCTTTCAGTGTGATCAATTCTCAATAGTCCTCTCCCAAATGGAAAAAATCATGAATATCGGAGAACGTTTCAAAAAAGCATGCAGACAAACAGTCAAATTTTATACCTGCTCCATTTGGTTCGTCGTTCAAAAATTAGAATGTTTCTATGTAGCACCTCCGCCAAAATTTAAAGTGATCTAAAATGGGTCAAACAATAATTTGACATGTCTGTTTTCGATTAAGTTTTTCTGTAGACACCTACTGTGGTTCAGTTGTTGATTTTCCAGAATTTCCACTTTCCTATCCTCGGAGACAGAAGGAGGATAACAAACTAAGGAAAATCGAGACTATAAGAGTTTCTCTTATCACCTGGTACAACGAAAACCTCAGAAGAGACATGAAACATACTAATAAACACATAATAGAAGCACAGTCTCCTCCAAACAACAAAAAAATGCCTCATCAAATCAATAATCCCCCACTACAACCCTTTAGAATCTCTTTATTATTTTTTGTAGCATCGAACCGAAACCATGGTGGCACACCACAACAAACATACCTTATATCAAATTTTAATAGATGAAATCTCACTCTCTCTCTCTCTCAATATCCCATAATCCCTTTTCATAATCTTGACACGTTATATACCTACCTACCTATATCGACGCATTCATTATTAGGCCCTTAATGGTTGGCACCATGCTGCGTTTAACCTAATATTGGACATAAAATATATATGTGGAACACATTGTCAAGAGGTGTATGTCTGGATTATGTACTTAGTAACTGTTAAAATTTTAAACACTCGGTACAATTTCCTACTTATAACACATATAATACAATAGGGATTCAATGGACGCAATATGATAATACCTTTTGAAAATGTGTGCTCTATTCTAATATTAGAAGAAGAAAAAACATACAAAACATGTGTAAATATGAAGAGCCGTTAACAGTACATAAAGTAAATAAAGCGGATAATTCAATGTGCGGATAATCTTTGAAATATTCCATGTAAGTATGCAGAGTATTGTGGGTGTAACATGAAAAGGCCATCAACAACAACAACAACACAAAAAAAAAACGAAACAGAACTGCAAACAAACTACAATAACCAGAAAGCCTTGTTTGTATCCAAACACTCATCGGTATATATTGCGTTACAACAGTCTTATTTTTCACTATATTTATATACAACAGTATCTAAGTTTCAGCTCCGTTATTGTTAGTAGTGGTTTTATGTCAAAAGATGGCTTAGTTGGATAGTTTTGCTTTCTCCTTCCTCTTTTACTTGTTCATCATCCGGCTCATTGTAGTAGCGGTTTGGTTTTTATGGTTCAAAAAGGTTTATTTGTTGTTCTGCTTGGACATGTCCCCTGCTGCTGCGGTTGAAGTGGCCCGTGCTTCTCGACGTCCTTATAAGGAAAATGTGGTTATTATATGATAAGAAGATAGGATAGAGATAGCATCAAGTAGGTATATAAGCAGATGATGATTATGATGGATAATGAGATGTTCTATTTGGTATGGGGGAAGAAGGATGATTTCATTGAGTATTTGCCCCATTCATATATTTAGGTATTTAGATTTTAATTGAATGGTTGAAATTAATAGAAACATCTGAGTTTTTTTTTCACTTTTTATTTATTCTATCTGCACCTAAATGCACTAAAAATGTCTTAGATAACATATATATATATATATATATATATATATATATATATATTTTTTTTTTACCAAAAATTGAAATTGTGAAACTGTAGTTATAACGAAGATTTTTGGCACCAACTCCAAAAATACAAATCTGGGGACTTTTTTAATAATGATGTTAATAATTATGTTCAAGAGAGTAGCACCTGGGGACAGGGGTTAGGAATAGGCAAAGCATATCTTAGTTGAAATGCATCTAAGCCTGAACAATATTTTTTTTCGTATTCCAGAGATTTTTCAAAATCTTTACATTCCGAGAAATCCGAGATTGGAATTCCTAAAATAAATACCCTGTATAGTGCACTCCTAAATATAAATAATGCCATTGCTATTAAAATTTACCATCTAATATCAGTAACCATTCAAGCTGTTTATATTTTTTACGGCTCTCATTTTAGTAATCTAATAAAAGCAATTCTTGCATATATATAAGAAAAAAATCGGAAAAGGCTCTTACGATTTTGATCAAATTTGGTATGTAGATAAGGTTCTACATTTTAAGATTATCTATATAAGAGACTTTTCTGACAAAACGCGAGGGTGTAACATTCGAGGTCCACAAACTTTTCCTTGAATGGTTCGGCAGATTTGGATAGAAATGTTCAAAAAGGGGTCTTAATAGCCGAGAAATTGATTGGGGTTACTTGCATTTTTAATGGATGTGACCCTCGAGGTCCACTCATACGACTTTCCTACCGCTCGCAGGAAAATTCCAGTGAATGAAAAATTTTACTCTATTACAATACTTTCCTTACATAGCGTCAATAATAGCGGTAGAAAAGTAAAAATCCTCTGGTCAAATCGTGCTACCAGTAATTTTTTTCAGCATGTGAAGAAAAAACAACAATGGTCATGTAACATTTTTTCGTAAGATGAAACGTTTAGCCAGAATCTGAAGAAACATGTGGAAAGTATGGAATTTCATTCAAGCATAACTTTTTTTGTACTTTTTCTCAGAGATAGCGCTGTATGTGGGCGGTAAAGGGCTCTTAGAAGAATACATTGGGCAAGTTTAATCAAAATACTTAGAGCCGTTTTTGCGTTACAGTCTTGACCAAATCACGTTTTTTGGCTATAGCTCAGCACCCATTGTATACAAGATTCTCATTCAGTGCCACCGGCGAGTGGTATTGGTACCAAACAAAATAAAAAAGAAAGCAACAAAATACACCGATCCGTTCCCGAGATATTGCTGTCACTGACAGATAGACAGATAGACAGACAGACAGACCAATGGCTGAAAATATGTTTAATTAGAATTAGAAAACTCTGAAACGTCAACATAGGTATGTAAAAATCTCGATACCGAAAATTTCACACGATTACAATACTTTCCTTATACAGCTACTATAGTAGCCTAGGAAAGTAAAAATGAACAAACTTCAAAATCCTTTGTATTTTCTCATTAAATATTTGTTCTCTGATATTTTAGGATCGGTGCAGCAAATCGAGACGCCATTTTCACTAGCTTGTTGAGGCATCATTTTATTTAATATTCTAAAAAACTAATATCATTATATTTGATTTGAGCAAAAAATGCTCTCTATTGGCATAGATTTGATTGCCTAAGAAAACCCCTTTTAAAGAACCCCAAGTTTGCTTATACCCGTTCAGCCATTTTGAAATAACAGATGTTTGTTCACAAAAACATCCACTTTATTGTTAGAGGTGGGGACTCGAATTCATTTCAGCTGTAAAAAGCATACATTTTTTTGGTATTTTTTTTAGTTGAAATTTTGAGAAACATGACTTTATCAACTTCAGGATAACGATTTCATCCCTTAACGCCCATCTTTAAAAGCTGAAAGCATTTTCCGGCATTTTCTTCATCAACTTTCTTACTGCAAATCTCTACAATGAGTTGTTTCCGAGATAAAATATACTTTGCACGCTTATTTGATCACCCTGTACATCAAATATGTATTCCTGTAAATATGTAATTTCATATTACCCATTCTATAGTTTTTGTAGTTTTCAGCATAAAAAAATACTACATAAACGTCAGTAGGTACTTATCAGGTTAACAAGGATATTTTTATATCTTCCGTTTCTTCAGCATTTATATCCAAAATCACAGCTGTCCCTCTTTTTATGATCCTGCTAAAAAATAGAACCAATTGGTCTGCCTCCTGTCTGTACCTACACTAAAAAAATTCAAATTCATATCAGCTGGTTACCGGTTTAATAGGTTTTATTATCTTCTGTCACAATTATCCTTCATAATACTTGACAAAACTAATTGAAAATTACTAACTTCTGATGCGGTTGGTATTGACAAATAAATAAATAAAGCTAGATACGAAAAAGAACCTAAATATTCATTTAAATATAGATACTATTGGCAATACAAATACCTCTGTTATTTGAACAAGGCGGCCGCGGACTCCTGGGAGATTATTATACACGATATAGAAGAATTCAGTGACTCTACTCATTCGAAGAGTTTATAGCCAAAATATTAATTTTATTCAAGTGATATTTATATACCTATAAACCTATATATGCTCATTTAACGAAAGCAGCGTAGACTTTATGTGTGCATCATAATTAAAATCATAAATCAATATAAGTTTTGAAGGTAAGGTTAAGTTATAAAACGTCACCCATGAAGGTTCATTCAAATGAATGTCAATATGACCACCTATTTGACATAGTGCAGAATATAAAACTTATATATAGATCAACAGCGTGTTCCTAAAAACAAACCATTAGCCTGGGTCAGGCTTACCTTATGTCATCAGTCAATATCATATTCCTATATTGAGTCCGTATATATGTCAATTTTCCACGGCCATTTTAACCCTGGTCAGGCTAATGATTTGTATTTAGGAACACGCTGCAAACGTACTGTAACGTGGATAGTTTATCATGTACTTACTGTTATTATTTCTGCAAACTCTGCCATTTCGTCGTAATCTTTCGATCTGGTATTTACCATATGTTCTCAGCAAAATGCGATGATCCCACTTCTGACACCATTTGTAACCTTTAACCCTGTGCTAAACGTTGTAGGGTGAGTTCACTTACGTAATACCTACTCAAAACTTCGCATATTGCTTCCACAAGGTTTATTTTCAAACACTCTGTACACGGCCTTCTGTTGTAGTACAACTGTGACAACTTGTCACTTTCACTATCGCCTTTCATCTACTACTGACTGATACAATAAACTGACTGTGTCCCGTGATCGTCACGGCTTTATATATCTGAATGATGACATGACATTCATCGAGAATTTTCTATGATTATCTAGACGCACATAATAATGTTCCAGCGGCTTGCCAAACTAATAATACTATGACAAAGTGTACCTCATACATAATTTCTAGCAAGCTCGAGAATAAATCTACCAACTCTAGAACTAATTAATGAACTATACATGAAACAACTATAGCAAATAAGGAATTAAAACAAATACAAACTAAAAGAAATAATAACAGTAAGTACATGATAAACTATCCACGATCCACGTTACAGTAGGTACTTAAGAAATGTTATTTTCATTTTATTTTCGTGTATTGACTTCTTAAACGTCAGAATTTAAAGATCACAAAATAATCACAATTGAATTGACATAAAAATTCAACATAATCTGTAAGCCTCATGTTTATTTATAATTTTAAATAGAAAGTTCTCATAGAAGGCTAAGCTGCTTTTGTTAAATGAGCATACCTATATCTAAATATCTCTTGAATAAAGTTCATATTCTGGCAAAACACTGTTTGAATGAGTAGAGTCACTAAATTCTTCTACATCGTGTATGGTAATCTCACACGAATCCGCGGCCACCTTGATTAAATAACAGAGGTATTTGTATTATCAGTATAAGAAGAAATCACCAAATAGACTTAATTTCATTGATTCAGAGCCATCGGTCCCTCATCATTCAATACATGTAAACAAATTAATACTCAATATAAATATGGGTTGTTGTTGATTAAAAGCAATTTCCAAACAAACCGCAAAATTTCCAAACTGGTCTGTCAAATCGTGCCTCGCTGCACATACCTACACAGCATGACCGAGTAATTAATTAATAATTGACTTAATGCCATCGAAGGAGACGCACGTCGAAAGAGCATTTCAATTAAAAACGGTGAACCACGTTTGCTGTTGTTGTTCCATGTACCTATGTGCGTGTATATGTAAAATTGATCGGTTTTTGTGTGCACTGATTGAAGCTAATTGCTTTTTGCTTTACCGAGCGCATAAAGGAATGAAGGTTGAGCGGTGGGGGGTGTGAGGGGGTGGTGTACTGGCTGTCCGACTGGTGCTTTGCGGTGGAGCGCCCACCAATCATTAAGCCCCATTGGCCATAATTCAATCGCAGCCATCATCGTCATCATCATCAACATCATCATATTCCGAATCCGCGAATTATCAGACACCCACACACCATTCCCATCCACATCCCCAAACGAATATGACTGCAGCGACCAAACATGATTTTTTTGTTGCTTTCCAAAATGAATGGGTATATGTCCTACCTATGTATCTGCCGATGGATAATTTGAGCAATTATTTTCAGAATGGGAAATTTGGACAAACACCGGAAGATGCTATCAAACGGTTGGAATGTTGTTGAAGAATTATTTTTGTTTGATTATTATAGCCCAGGAAATAATGGTGCAGTTGAATTGTAATTAAATGGAAAAAAAAGGTGAAACAAGGTTATAGTGAAATACTACCAGTAGTTTCACTGATTGTTGGCAGGCTCATAGAAACAAAAATGTCATGCCACCGAGTTTGGTGGGCATTTTAAGGAACGAACGTATGCTTAAACAAGTGGTTTCCATAAAACTACAAAGAATCCATGCCTCGATATGGATACTTTATATTAAAGAAGGTGCGTTGAATGAACTGGTAGTTCTTCACGATACTGAGGTAATACAGTATATAGTCTTGTCGGGGGAAGGTCTTATAAAATCATAATATAGGGTTTGGATTAGACATTTGCTTGGTTGCCAGATTTATCTGTTTAACACCATTCGCCAATTTCTGGCAGCCACGAAAGATAGATAAAGTTTAGGGATTATTCTTCAAAACATTCGACATAAATTTTATTTGGATAATCAAGAAAAATCAAATGAAATTCAGTTATCTTAATCTGTCATGGAAAATGGAGACCTAAACCTGATTTGTGCAACAGTTCTTCTCTCTAGACCGTCCAAGGAGAAAAAGTTTCTGTAAAAAAATATGCCAAAAATGGGGGTTCAGAGCCCATACAGCAATTAATATACCTATTATCTTTTTCTGAAGCAAAATTTGCAGTTTTGGGGTACGTATACGAAACGACATGTTCTTGATTTGTTTGTTATAAGTTTTCGTGATAATTTCTCCAGCATTAACTTTCACAATTTAAAATTTTAACAGTTGTGGAATTTGTACTCTCCTGTTCCAAAACCTTTCATATTTTTTACCTATACAGGCTGTTTTAGATTCGACTCTCACCATTGGGATCTCGGAAACTATAGGGAATACGAAGATGGTTAAATTGGGGAAAAGTTACGCATTTATGTGCTCAACAATACGCCCTTTAGAAAGTTTGAAAATTTCGAATAGTTCCGGAGATATTGAAAAAACCCGAATTTTCGGAAAATCATTTAATTTTTTTTCTAGATTTAATTTCTAAATAAATAGCACATTTATATAGCCATTTATTTCACTCTTTCCAATGGTGTTAATAGTCTTGTAACAAAGATTAGAGTATTTAATCTTTGCTTGTAACCTGACATTTCGCCTATGTATAGGTAACTATCATGAACTTTTTTTTCTTATGGGAGCCATATTGAATAGCCCTTTTTATTACCTTTTCGACTGTGTCAGTATAAGTTGCCCTTGTTGTCTTAAAAATCCGAGAAATTAAACAAATTAGTTTTATAAAGTAGTTGGCTTTGATTTTTCCAATCGGTGACACGTAAATGACATTTTGTATTATTGTCGATTGCTGAATCTTTGAAAATGGAGTTCTCCTATGAAGAAAGACGAGATATAATAAAACTTTATTACAAGAATGATAGAAACAGTGTGAATAAATACATTGGAAGTCTATCTTAACATGTATCCCCAGAGACGATAACCCCACCAAACTTTATTCAACGTATTAAATAGAATTTCAGCATGGTTCCTTTAAAAAAACCCAGGCAAAAATCCGGGGAGGGGATGGGTGAAGAAACCAAAAAATTCATTATTAATGAGGTCTTTTCTTATTTTGTAGGGAAGTCTCGCCGGTGACACAAAAAGCTGTAACGGTTGTGATGAAACTTGTAGCTGTAACAAAGATTTTTTATGTATAAGTACCGACGCTTAGGACGTATTTAAGTAGTGAAAATTAATTTGTCGTGGATGCCAATAACTGAGATAAGAGAAATGATGACCTACAATGGATTGTTCATCTCGGTAATATAATATTAACTGATCAGTCATAATAATTCAATAATCATAACATCCTTTGTAGCCTCCTCTCCCACAATTTCATATAATTTCTACACGAATCGACAAATTTATAACCAAAATATGCATTATAATGCATAATATAAGCGAAACATTTCACATAATTAATTATTATTATTAATGCACAATAATTGATTAGCTTTATTAAATTACAATGTACATATAGCTAGCATTTATATTCGCACAAATACATGTAATATAAACAGCATAATTCACTATTACAAAGACCAACGGCACTGTGGGTTGAGGAGGGGAAGGAAGGTATAAATAGTTGGATGCACACACATTATATTCAGGGCTTTATGGCCGCCTAATCAAACTAAATTGTTTAAATGTTGGTAACACAAATATTGGAGGCCCGTGTAAACCGATTTAATTTCCTGAAACTCGGCCGCCACATGGCGATGCTAATTAAGCCGGGGCAGGTGCTGCTAGTCGCAAACTATCCCCCCTCCCACGCCATACACATTTCCCCGAACTTGTGCGCTCCCCACTCATTTCTCTACCTCCTACCCCTCTCTTTCACGAGAGTATAGTATAGGTCTCTGCTGCTGATGTCCCCCCCCTAGCAGTATCCCTCCGACCCTCTTTCCCCCCACTTTTACCAGAGCTGGCCGCCCGAAGCCTCATACGTGAAGTAATCAACGCTACCACCGCAACAGTTAGACTCTATTATTTACTCTCCGGGACAACACACATTGATTGGTGCTGATTGAAATTGGCTCCGTCATTAGTTATTAGAGTAGATATTATTATTATTGTTATTATTACTATTAAGGTAGATATATCGATTAATTTGAAATTGAGTTGTGATTCTTGGAAATTGGGTAGGTAGGTATAGGGATATTGCATAAGTTTAATTGTGTCGCAAATTTAATTACTTTGATATTATTTACAAACCAATTCCTACATTACCTATATTGGTGTTGACTGGAGGGTGTTTCAGTTTGTGACTTTCCGATCTAATGATATAATAAAACTCACAAAACATTCTTATAATAAAATAATTTTATTATTCAATATGAAAGTACAAGTATCTCGGTTATTATTGAAACTGCCAAGGATTAGGATCAGACAGTTAACTAATTAACTGACCCACTGTTAACTAACCCACGGTTAACTAACTCTCCTTTGACTAACCAACGGTTAACTAACCCACCGTTAACTAACCCACGGTTAACTGAAATGCTTCAAACCATCTAAAACAGAGTCTTGTGCTTTTACCTGATGCTTCGATTATTGAATTATTTGCCTTTTTTTTCGTGTTTTGTTACAAATTCTTTGCGTTACAATAACTAAATCTCAAGTTCTTCATTCCGCAATCAACTAATAAAATAAATCCGTTTCATATTAGAGTCAAAGCAACTTTAAACATATTTCTCAAACCTAAATCAGTACTTGTCTATAATAATATTCTTTTGACAACAAATTGGATCGACTTTATTAGTTGGTGCACTGAAAAATACAAAATAATATTAATTCTATTGGTTCTGGTAATTTTGAAGCTGTGCAGTTGTAGTTATATAGAAGTCTTTTGGCACCAACTTCAAATGTACCAGCACCAATAGAATTAATATTATTTTGCAATTTTTAGTGCACCACCTAATAAATACGGTTCTATTTTTGACAGACGAACCCAAACGGACTATGTTTTATTTTTGGTTTGAACGGGCGTTGTGTTTAGTAAACCGATTTTGATGATTTTGGATTTGAAAGAAGAGACTTTAGAAATAATTCCATATACTCGTGATAACTCAAATTCCAAAGCTCCTTCTCTCAAAAACGCCCCGGAAGGGGGTGAAGGGGTAATTTTTTTTCTAAAATCGAAAATCTGCGACGGCAGAACTAAAGATAGAACGGAAACGTTTAAATAATTGAACCGATGTTATTAGTTGGTGCCCTGGAAAAATACAAAAGAATAATATTTCTTTTGTGCTGGTGCTTGTGAAGTTTGTTGCAAAAGTTTTCAATCTAACTGCAAAAGTACCAGCACCAATAGAATTAATATTAGTTTATATTTTTCAGTGCACCAACTTATAACTCAATTTTTTTATGAAAAATATTTATTTGTAGGAAAAATAAAAATTGTTTCACACTTTCGTAAGTATCATAATTAATCAAAGATGAAAGTTCAGCAAAGAAGATTATATTTTGCTTATACTAATTCAGAGATTTCATAAAATTTTTTTACAAAAATTTGGACCGACGTTATTAGTTGGTGCACTGAAAAGTACGAAATAATATTAATTCTATTGGTGCTGTTACTTTTGAAGTTGTGCAGTTGGATTGATAACTTTTGGCACCTACTTCGCAAGTTCCAGCACCAATAGAATTAATATTATTTCGTACTTTTCAATGCACCGACTAATAACGTCGATGAAATTTTTTGTAAAAAATATTAGTCACGCAAATCGTTGAACGTTCGCTAATACCTACCACTAATATCCTAAAACCCACGTATATTCTTTGCTTCTCCTTGTTACTATTATTATATAGAAATATCAGAACATCGCAGCGCAAATACAAATATTTTAGATTTAAACCGTAACTCTAAGGAAAAAATGTTCATTATAAATATTGTTACAAATACTAATATCGTTCATGTAGTGCCAACAAATTTTCAATTTTTGAAAGAAATCGCCCTCTCCACATAGCAACAATGCACATATTTGAGAATTTAACATGCCTCTTACTCGAAAACCGTAACTTTTTTGAAAAAATGTTCATTTTAAACGTTTCCGGATATTGTCCTATCTTTAATTATACCAACTCAGATTTTCGATTTTCGAGGAAGTTTGCCCCATGCACCCCCTTCGGGGGCGGTTTTCGGAGGGAAGGGGATTTCGGATTTGCGTTTTTATGAATATGGGACCATTTCTCAAGCCTCCTGTTTGAAATGAATCAAAAATCATCAAAATCGGAGTTCGTTTATTATATAAAACGCCCGGTCAAACAAAAAAAAGCAGACAGTCGAATTGTATACCTCCTCCGTTCGGGGTTCGTCGGTCAAAAACATCGCGGAAATGCACAAATACACATACCTACTTCAGAATTATCTACTGTTGTAACTCGGAACCCTATGATTTTTTTGCAATGTGATCATATTAAACATTGTTGGATATAGACTTTTTTTATTTTTTTTTTTTGTCTCAAATTTACAGTTTTAGAAAAAATAATGTCTTGTTTTCAATATGACCAGCTCTCAATAATAGTCCTCTTTCAAATGGAAAATGAATCATGAATATTGAAGCACATTTACTATTTATAAGGCACGAACAGACATAAAAAAACGTGTAGACAAACAGTCAAATTTTATATTCCTCATCAATTTTGGAAGTCGATCATCAATTGTCAAATTCTATGGAACAGTTATGTTCTATATCTAAATATTTTCGATATATTTTTAAATCAGAAACTCTCTTATATCTTATTCACAAAACATAATAAGTATTTTGTTTTTCGAGTTTTTAGAAAAGAATAACACAATAACCTCCCTTTTATCTAGTCCCTTAAGTGCATTTGTTCATTTTCTTTAAATATTAGCAGACAACAAATATTTAAAGAAATCAGTTACGGATTTCGCATGTTGTTTTTATCAAATTGTTAAGTAGTACATCTGATGTAATCTGCTAATTTCGAAGTTTTTTCTAATTACATCTCTTGCTTTATTATGTTTGTGAAAAATATTGGAAATTCACATCAAACAATAATTAAGCCTGTATACTTTTCAACTTGATGCGAAGCCAATATGTTTTTTTTTTCACAACTCTACGGTACATTTATTTTAATCTGTTGTATAAAGTCTGTGCAACTGTTCCTATATTCCATCTACAATACACACAACAAAATACAATTAACTGTAACATTATCAACTTAAGCCCAGTGATGAAAAAATATCGTTACATAAAAAGAAACAAAGATTTCCTTCCTATAATATATGGTGCATATACAGATTATCATATTTTTTATCGCAAATCTACCATGTGTGCAACACTTTTTAAATCAATTTTGCAACAATCAACATATTCTCCACAATACAATAATATACGAGGCGTATACACGTTTTGCCATTCTCTTCCTTCAACCCCCCCCTTAATAATAATAATAATCAATTTCAGTCCTTTCGACCTCTCGACAACCAACAATGGTATGTCTGCTATACCATGAAATCTCCTTTTGCCATAATGGTATCTGTAATGTACATCTATATCGCACTTCTCTCTATGTTCCTTCGGCCAGATGTTATTATGTATGTTTATATCAGCAGGAGGTGAAATAATTCGATGTGAAGAGGGGCAGCCGCTGCTGGTGCTGGTGCTGGGATACTCTTGGCTTCAAATCGATCTCTGCTCTGCTGAATATTATTAAATCTGTGGAAATTATACAACCCTTTTTCTTGCAAAGACGCGTCGTCAGCCTGCAAATGATACCTTGGGGTTACATGGGTTTATCACTATACGAATTGAGTGATATATGTACGTATAAATAAACGAAACTTTGAAGTTTTAACTTGACAACGTCCTGTAAGGTAACTTGTAAATGTCGACAGTTTGCTGGTCTATCATCGGATTTTTTTTTGAATAGTGTAACAGCTTTAAATTATTATAAAGATGGACTTCTAAGAAATGTATTAATTAAAAATGCATAAGTTGAGTGCTAAAAGAAACGTATTTTAGGTACTAACGTTTCTCTTTTATTCGGCCTTATGGTCAATCGATGAAGGAAAATAAAAATAAATAGAAGAGATAACTTATGCCACTTATGAATAATTTTGACCACTTTTGAAGCATATTGCATTCATGGACGAATATGTAATTTAGCAAAGTTAAAGTTCAAGTAGAGTATAACCTCTATAATCCGGTCGCTCGCCATGCTCGAGAAAAATGATTACTTGTTTAGACTGTCAGAGCGGCTTTGGCAGTCGGACTTAATACAGTCTGACATCAATTAAATTTGCAAAACTGCAGTGGTAGATGTTAATAGTTAAAAAAATGTCGGGAAGAAAACATAAAATGTTAAAATTGCAACAAAAGCATGCAATAATTAGGTTGGTGGATTCTGGAGAAAGTGTCAGATTAGTGGCTAGTCAATTTAGTATTGGAAATTGGATATATTTAAGAATAGAACCAACATAATGGATTATGAAGCTGAGGATCTCAATTTAGACAAAAGGAAAGCATATCCAGCAATGGAGAAAGCCTTGGACACTTGGTTTGTTCAGGAAAGGGCTAGAGATAAATAGAAAAATAACATCTAGGCAATTTAGGTTATGAAAACTCATTTCTTTTATCATTTTATTTTTTTGTTACAGGGAATCCACTATTTGGTGAACTTATATGTTAGAAGGCCAATTTTTTTCAGCAGCTGCAAAATTAACATAACAATTTCAAAACAAGCAGCGGTTGGTTGCAGAAATTTAAAGAGAGTTATAACATAAGGCAGTTGCTATTACTGGTAAAATTTGTTCAAGCAATGTTGTCGCAGTGGCACCATTTAAAGAAAAGTTACACTCAAAACTCAGAGAAATGGGTCATCAACATGATCTGATTTATAATGCCGACGAAAGTGGTTAATTTTGACGGGTCTTGCCAAATAAAACGTTAGCTCATGGTCATGAAAAATCAACCCCGGGCCGAAAAATTAGTAAAGAAAGACTAACCTTCATTCCATGTGCTAAAGCATCTGGGTTCCGTAAGTTAAGATTGCTGATTATTGAAAAATCAGCAAAACTACGAGCTTTCGCGGGAATTCATCTATTCCGGTATCTCCTACAAAGGGCAAAAAATGGATTACAAAGGATTTATTTCGTGAATGGTTTCATAGGGAACTCGTACCAGTAGTATAGAGAAAAAAATCAATGAATAAATTTACCACAAAAAGCTCTATTATTATTAAAGAGTGTCCAAAAGTACCCTGTTAATCTTGAAAGTGATGACAAACGAATTTGTATTTTGTAACTACCTCCAAACTGTACGCTCTTAATGCAACCCATGGATCAACATGTCATCCAAGCAGTAAAACTGTTTTACAGAAAGGACCTTCTTGGTGGCATCTGAGTCTGACATTACAATGACCTTAAAGAGCATATTAATCTTAAGAACGCAGTTAATTCGAAACAAGAAGCATGGTATCAAGTGTATCAAGACCTAATAAAAAAGGCATGGAAACCATTGTTGTCCACCCAGGAGATGGACGAAGAAAATGAAAAAAAAAACATTCCGTTGGCAATTTTAGCTAAGAAAATTAAGAACTCGCAAGAACTACAAAATGAATTAAATAAGGTAAAAGTGCTTGATGAAAATCTAATAGAATCAGATATTTCAATGGATGATATAGAAGCATGAATAACTGGTGAATAAGTGGGTTTGGGACTGTTATGTTACTATCAAACCAAGATGTGACTGAAGCAAATGACGAGATAAATTATGTAAATTTGGATTCTAGCAACGACGATGTTCAAATTGTTGCGAAAGAGATGCCGAAAATTCCTTTAATAATTCCATCCAATGGGCATTAGAAAACAATATACCTACCAGACAACCAGATTAAGTTAGTTTTTGAACTGGAAAACGTTGCTGTGAAAAAAATATTGAGCCAAAAAACAAAAAGGTATTACTGATTTCTTAAAGGTAGTTCCAAAGTAAGTTATTTTTGTTTATTCAGGTTCTAATTATGAATATGTAGTAGGATAAAATGTATCCAAACTGTTTTAAGTTTTTCCGTTTAAAGATTTTGATTTATTTTTATTGTTATTTGTTATGAAGAATTATTACTTTTGTATTAAATAATCAACGTTTTATGAATCATTCTGGGTTTTTCTTGCAGCAAATTAATATTCACTTATCCAGACAACCCCCTTACCATTAATTCTTCGGATTATGGCGGTTATGCTGTATATACAATGAAGTTTACTCTCAACATAACCACAAAAAGGAATCATTATATCTATTGTATGTATCCAGTTACAAAAATCACATAATATATGTACCTATAAATAGTAGCTTTGGTTATGTACACGAGCACCAGAAACCTGAGAAAGCAGATGCATCCATCTTAAATACTTAGACACCGCATTTATCGCTATTTTCTGATCTATATTCTACATAATACAACGAGAAAAATACCTAAGAGATCTAAAGATATTTTGATTGTGTATTTTGAGTCCGTTTTAGGCAGTTTACTAGCAAATATCCTCAAAGTGGGTTATCGATTTTTCGACGGCTATATTATTATTATATTATTTTTATCACAAAGTGACAGAACACGTGGCTGATGAAAGATTAAAACGAATTTTGGGTATAGAATTGCTCATACAATGACAGAAGCATGAAATGATTTATTTTGTAAATATAATATGCAGAGATGTAGGTCATAGAACCAAAATATAAACTTATATTAACAATATTGTTTATGTGAAATAGGAAATACGACGTTGATATACGTAAATAGTCTATCGATGAAATATATTACGTATTATGTATTTAGAAAGAATTCGTTGGACTACTTTGAGAAAAGTGACGGTTATATTTATCTGGCGAAATATTTACCGATAAACAAATTCCTTAAAAAGATTCCTCCAATTGAGTTCTTCTCTGTTCCAGGGGTAAATATAAATTCTTTAAATTCTATATCAGAATACTTTCAGCAAATTGAGTTTTTCTCGTAGAATGCAACATATAAATGTCAAATGATGTTGGAAAGTCTATAAAAAAATCCCTTAAAAGTCTATATAAACTATATGTCTCATTCAAAAGCCTATTTTTTCGATCTGATAAAACAGACTAGTTTCGATGATTCATTTGAATTTGAAATCTTGAAGCAATTTAGAGATAATAATTTATTTGGTTGTCAATATTTGCCATTCCCTTTAAAATAATTTATAAATCACATATGTGGCACTCTACCAATTATTGTTTTATATTAACGAGTTTTCATAACTCGGAATTGTTCCACGGTCCACTTACAACAACCGAATTATATTGCTTTCCACTTCATTTTGTTTCAAGTATTAATATTATGCGAGCGAACCACCCAATTCATCAAATAATGGAAGCAATATATTTAAGTGTATATAAATAAATATGTATGGCAGTGTATTATTATCCCTTATCATAGTATTCCGATCTTAAAATCAGGCCCTTTCCAATTATATAGGATATATATATAGGTATATAATGTATATATACCAACAAGCTGTTGTTAGGTGGGTTTCAACGTATTAATTCCAGAAACTTTCTTGAGAAACTTTAATGAACAGCTGCAAGCTGCAAATATAACGTGTCTTTTTGAAGAAATGAAACAGGGTAAAACAAGGATTCAAAAAGGGATTGGATAGATGAAATTATTTAGGACACGTTGTATAATAATTTTTGTTATAATGTAAATAAGAAATTATTAATTAGAGTGCCTAGAATATATTGATTAGAATTCTTGGATGGAACACTGCCAGAAAAATGTTTGTTTTTCTATGTTTTGTCTTCCAGAAATGAGAACAAATATCACAGAACCTCAATGA
Source organism: Crioceris asparagi (assembly GCA_958507055.1). Classification (NCBI taxonomy): domain Eukaryota; kingdom Metazoa; phylum Arthropoda; class Insecta; order Coleoptera; family Chrysomelidae; genus Crioceris; species Crioceris asparagi. The sequence goes on along the minus strand of OY293831.1, from coordinate 14,060,850 downwards.
GAAAAGCTCTAGATATGGAGAACCAATCAAAATCCCGACATATTCGAAGACTTCACATAATATTGCTCAAAAGAGAAACGGGTTTCACTTTTGTAAACGTATTCTAAAATTATAATTATCTATATTCGATTATTAATAAAAAATCTGGCATATCCACTATTGAAAAAATCTACCAAAAATGAAAATAATCTGACTAGCTCGTGCGGTGGTGCCAAAAGTCTTCTATCTAATTATTGCACAACACCAATATAATTCATATTATTTTGTATTTTTCAGTGCACCAACTTAGAACGTAGGTCCAATTTTTGGTAAAAAATATTCATTTTTAACTTTTAAGTGTAATATTAGTCATGAAAATCGTTGAACGTTCACTAATACCAAAGAAGATAGTACTTAGGCTATTACACATGTACAGTTTGTTTCACGAATGTTGGCGTCTGCCTTGAAAACACGAAAAATGGATCAATCCAACTGACGGGAGTAAATCGAGCTAAGATATGGCATTTAAGGAAGTTCATATAATTAGAGGAAAAAATACCGATTGATTAAATAAGCAAACACAATATGAAATATTTATTATCAACAATAATGCAGACAGACAAAATACAAATTTATTGAGTTATGAAATATAAATTTATGCACCTGAATTATCTGAAATGTCACAATGACTTTGTGATGCCTATTAAATAAAGATTGCGTTGCCTTCGGACATACGTGCAGCGCCCTATCATTGTGTAAAAGGACATAAGCTTGACATACTGATGTCGTAGCTTAGATCGACAAACGTAGTAGAGAATTTCATGATAATGACATGCGATGAGACGTATAGCGATATGTACGTAGCTCGTGAATGATTACACACCATAGCTATGATTCGTGAAACAAACTGTATATTCTTTGCTTGTACTTGTTATTATTTAGATCTCTCAAAACATCGTGGTGGGAATACACATATTTCAGACTTTACTGCTGCTGTAACTCGAAAACTGTAGCTTCTTTTGAAAAAATTCCAATTTAAATGTTGCTACATATAATCTCTTCTTTAATTTGGCCGAGTCATATTTCGATTTTCGAAAAAAAAAAAATAGACCACGTTTAGATACTATGCAAAACGTACATAAAAAAGCAAATTTAGTAACGAATTGTATACCTCCTCCTTTTTTCTAATTCTATCAAAAATAAGTTATTCTCATTATTTCTCAAAAGAATTAGTCCTACTTGAAAATATTGGAATAAACACACTGTATATCATTTATGATAACACTATCTAACTGATTATTTAAAGAATCTTATCAAGATGAACCAGCAGTAAATATACCTAATAAAAACATAACTATAAACTAGAGTTCACTTTAATTATAACTTGACTTAATTAATCATCAACTATGAATAATTAATACCTTAAATACTGAATTAATATCTATCAAATATATCAAATAATAATAACATTTTTTGTTCAAGATACGTTAATCGTTTGCGCTCAAAATCAGGAGATAAATTAATGGCCTTGTTATTTCGATTTAATCAGTTCAGATTTGGAATAATCAATTATTTATTTACATATTGCATTAAAAATAATTTTTCAGTAAACGAAAATTAGCGGATATATTATAGGCTTGTTACGTCAATAGAATTATTATTTAATAAACATTTCGCGAAATATATTGATAACTAATGGGGGATTTATTATAATATTTGAAGATAAATGGGACCATTTATAATACACGTGAACCAACTCTTCTTCGTGTTCCGATTTTGTGCAATATTGTATACAATTTTTTTAATTATTTTGGAAGTGATTGAAACATTTTCTCAGTTCTTAGAAGCCGTAAAAAACGAAACTTTTCTGCAATAGTCTTGCAGTGTTTTCTAGTGCTTTATCTCGGTAATCCTTGACTTTTTTGAAAATTATCCCAGTATAATTTTTTCGTTCTGAAAACAATAATTACTCCCTTTCACCCCTTAACTGAGCTGAATATTCACCTGAAAAGAAAATATACTTCAATAGATATTTTTGTAAGTAATGAATTATATTTTCAGATATACAGTGCGGTCCATATATATGGAATGAATTTATTTTTAGAGCGTTATTATGAATACATAAAACAAAATATGTTTGAAAAAACCTAAAACACGTCGATTTCTAATCTCAATTTGACTCTGAATTATGAGCACTCCCTCAAAAATTTTAGATGAGAAGGGGCGCGTGTGTCATATTGCTCGAAAGAAATTTTCATTCTGTGTTCAAATTTGTTGCAATCATAACTGAGAAAATTTATTTTGAAAATGTTAAATTTTGATAGATAAGTAAAATGAGGTAAATAATATCAGATAATCTTTAGGAAGTATTTTTCAATTTATTTTACAGTTAAATTAAATGTTCAAAATGACCACCATTCACTTCTTAATAATAAGCAAGGCGATATTGGAATTCCCTTAGAACATTTTTCAGAATCACAGGGGTTATTCTGTTAACTTCTTCCGTTATCCTAACTTTGAAATCTGCAATATTGCCTGGTTTAGTGAAATATTCTTTTGATTTTAAATAACCCCATAATAAGTAATCGAGAGGAGTCAAATTGGGGTATCTAGACGGCCATTCAATCGTTCCACGTCTTCCAATCCACCTATCGGGAGAAACTTCGTTCAAATAATCTCTAACAATACGTTTTTAATGCGGTGGAGCTCCGTCTTGTTGGTACCAAATTGATCTTTCTATTGCATTTGGATCATTAACATCAGGAAAGAGTCTTTTTAATGTAGGTAGTAAAAAGTTCATAAAAAAACCTAAATAAACCTCATCATTAATTGTGCCTTAAGAAAAATATGGGCCCATAGTTTTGTTGTTAATGATACCAGTCCAAACGTTCACTTTATTGGGATATTGTGTGTGAGCCTCACATATTTTCTCTGCTCCAATATGTACTTTTGTCTATTAAACATTCCATTTAAATGAAAGGTAGCTTCATCAGAAAACACATTTTTTATGAACTGCAAATCTGTTTCCATTCTGTCCATCATTAGTTCACAGAATTGTTGCCTTCTATCAGGATCATCCTCATTTAACTACTGAGCCAACTGAACTTTTTAAGGATGGTATTTTTCTTTATGTAAAGCTTCCAATATCGATGATATAATTATATCATTGTCGGCGGCACGTTGTCGACCTGTTTCAGGTTTTTTCAAACAAATACATAATAACACTAATAATTATTTATTCCATACCTTTATTTCTTTTCATTCAAATTGTTCTAAAACATGAATTACACGCAAAAAGTTTATGACATAAGTCTTTTTGACATAATCGTAGTGCTGCTTTTAAACAAAAAATTCCATTGCTGAACTCTTGAGTTTCTTTTACAAATGACTGAGAAATAATTATTTCATTACCAAAAGAAAAAAACTTTTGTGACAAACCGTTAAACATAGCTCTCTACAAGCGATCTACATTATAGATTAGAAGAAGAAAAAAAACCATTGAATGACTTTCACAAAATCACCTAAATATGTTGTGACGTTAATCTGGGTCCGAGGGGGTGCGAGATTTTAATCTCTGCGCCTCACAAAAATTAAACCATCCCCAAATCCATTAGGACCGAATCGTTATCTTTTGCTCTATAACAATCGATTCACAAGTTAAAAACTTTTTCACTCACATTTCCTATCTAGTCTGTTTCTCTTCCATACCTATAAACCTACCTAGGTATATCTGTTGCGGTATTATATAAGTATAACAAACAATGAAAATACTTAAAGGGCTTACGTAATTCTTTATTTGGGATACAATCAACTTTTCACTTTGAAGAGGAACCCTTTTAAGCCTCTATTAGTTAGAAAATAGTGTATAATATGATATAATATATTGTAGATAGAAGGGTAGATAAAAATAGGACTTTTAGTTGATGCAATCTGAACCCCATCGACCACTTTGGCTAATAATGAATGTCAAGCGAATACTTTTGGCACGCATCTACAATTTCCACTTAGCTATTATATTATTATTATTATTTAAGACCGTTAGACGAGTGGAAAATGTGATTTTGTAGACGGAACACTCTCTTTATCAGCTATTGCCTCGCAAGCAGTGCGAGCAGGATGGCCAATATGTGTCACCGGCGAGCCTTATCAATGCCTTACAAAATAAAAAATTAAACATATCAATAATTGATAATATGTTTTTATACTTTACTATTAAAAAACTCGATTAAGGAACCTTAAATCAGTACAAAGTTGAGCAATTGGGCGCAATTTTTCTCAAGACAATAGTGTTCGTTTTTTTAGAGTTTTTCTACAGCTACGTTGTCGTCTGCCTTTTTTAAATCTATAAATAGAATATATATACACTTCTCTTCCTATTTCCATTTTTTTTCTATTACTTGTTTCAGAACAAAAACGTTATCTACGCATGATCTTCCACTCTGTTCTTCAGCTTCTTTGTTTTTATATTCTCTTACTATTAGATCTCTAATTACCCCCTATAATCGACTAAAAGTAGGAGTGACTGTGATTCATCTGTAGCTATTCGATTTATGCTTACCCATAATCTCATCGAAACATCTCAAATCCAATGTTCAATTATAATCACTGACTGCATCATTCATCATTAAAAGACTATTACAAAAATTCTTTCGTTTCAATAGCTACACCCTGTTAAAAATAGCAAGAGAAAATAATTAGAAGGACGCAGCGGCGACGGTGTTGCCGCCCTGTGTTGCATTAAAGCGCAAATTTTTAAAAGTGTCATCATAGTCTTCGTCATATTATCATCCTCGTGCTGTCTCTATCTCTCTCTTTTACCGGGGCTGAGTACTAAATGAAATTATTATCATTATTATCACTAACGACGCTTAACGTTATTCTTGCATAGCAGAGAGTACCATACAAATGACTTTTAAATTGAATTTCGCACACCGGGTGTACTATATATATATATAGATAGAGGGCCCGCGCTCAGCTTCAAAAATGGAGTACATAATGTGATTAGTTTATGTATATATATATAAAAGATACGAAAAAGGCAGATGGGTAGTCTGTACATTTATATATATACAGTGTGTCCAAGATAAAAATGGGATAGCATTATTATCCAGTAGAAGGTATTATATAAGAAGAAGAAAAAATAGATGCAATAAAACAGCTCCTTGAACTTAGAACCTGACTTAAAAATGAAATAAATAGAAAATTTTACTCGTGGACTACAAACTACGTAGATGTTTGTAGTGAATTTTATTTGTTTGTAATTTTTTAAAAAATCTTGAAAATCAAAAAAAATATATATTCATTCCTACAATTTTTTATGTTTTTATGGCATTTTTTCCGAGAATGTGTTAGCAATCGTTTGTAGTTTTTTGAAGTGATAATAGCTTTTTTTGTTAAATTATTAATCGTTAAACAAATTAACTTTAAATAAATTTAATAAAACTTTTGTGGTTACATAAATTACAAACGACGTAGATGTTTGTAATGAAATTTATTTGTTTGTAGTTTTTCAAAAAACCTTAAAAATAAAAAACAATTGCTTCTACATTTTTTATGTTTCTATGGCATTTTTCTGGGAATGTGTTAATAATCCCTCTAGTAGTGATTATAGTTTGCTTCGTTAAATTTTTGTAAATTTATTATTCGCTTAAACAAATTTACATAAAATAGATTTAATACGATTTTTGTAGTTCCAGAAACTACGAACGACGTAGATATTTGAAGTGAAATTTATTTGCTTCAAGTTTTTTTAAAAACCCTTTACTCCTACAATTTTTGATTTTATTATGTCAATTTCCCGGGAATGTTCTCATAATCGTTTGTTTTTCTTTATACTTACAACAAAAATATTAAATTTATTCAGCGTAAATTTGTTTAATGTTGAAAATGTAACAAAAAAACTATTATCACTACAAAAAACTACAAACGATTGTTAACACATTCCCGAAAAAATGACATCAAAAAGTCAGAAATTGTAGGAGTAAATTTTTTTTTTCATTTTCCAAGTATTTTGAAAATTTACAAATAAATTAATTTCACTACAAACATCTCCGTCGTTTGTAGTTTATGGAACCACAAAAAGTTTATTAAATTTATTTACGTAAATTTGTTTAAGCAATTAATAATTAATAATGTTGACATTATTTTACAAGAAAATTATTATCACTACAAAAAACTAACACGTTCCCAGAAAAATGCCATAAAAACATAAAAAAATGTATTAGTAAATAATTAAATAATTTTCTTTTGATTTTCAAGGTTTTTTTAAAAACTAAAAACAAATAAATTTCACTACAAACATCTATGTCGTTTGTAGTTTACTTTTAATTAATTTTATTTTCAAATTTAGTTTTAAGCTTAAGGAGCTCAATACAACTTGTGTAGTAGCTATTTTGATTTTATTTTTTTATAGAAAAAGCGATTTTTTTAATTTAATTATTGAGTTCAATGAAGAGCTAACGAAAAAAGTAGGTACTTCAGGTTTTATATTATCATGTGATGTTTCGTTTTCGAGTAACCATCATCCACTTTGTCTTTTAAATGGACTGAAAAAAGCATACCACAGGGTACAAATTATAGCACTTTTAATAACATCACATAATAGGTATGTAAATTAGAAGTTTTTCAACTGACAACGTCCTATAAGTACATAAGTACAAAATATGTATGTAGGCAACGCTTTATGTATAAATATTTTTTACAAAAAATTGTACCGACCTTATTGGTTGGTGCTCTGAAAAATACAAAATAATATTAATTCTAGTGGTGCTGGTAATTTTGAAGTTGTGCCGTTGTAGTTTGTTGTTGTAGGCTCATCAAAAATCGCTCCCTCCACCCCCAAAGCGAAACAGAAAAACATAAAAAAGCAAACATACAACCGAATTTTATACCGGCTCCTTTTTTGAAGTCGGTCAAAAATTGAATAATTTGAAGTCAAAAAATATAATATTTAGTATTATTCTAAGCTACGAGCTTTTCTTTTTTGTTTAACATGAACATTGGTGTTTTTATAAAGGAAAACAAGTTAGATATATGTTGAATTAATGGAAATTAACTAACTAATTATTTACTACGCACAGGTAACAACGCCTGACTGTGCAATCTAGGTAGGTCTATGCGCTGGTGTACCACACGGCTGCATTTTGCGACCACTCCTATTCATCGTGTAGGTACATGATTCAGGCGAAATGCAAACGGCATCTGATTGTGTATCAATCGAGACTTAGCTAAATTTTCCGAATCACTTTAGAAAAGCTTAATTTTTAAACATAATTAAGTATGTAAAATTCATGGGAAAGAACAAAATTGTTGCTGTTTCTTCATATTTAAACTGACGAAGCAAGATTCTGTTTCAACAACAATCAAAGAACTAGGCTGGCTGAAGATCCACTCATTTATTGATTTTCGAAACACTGTTTTTATTCATAGATATCTTCGTTCATACAGTTCAATAATATATTTGGAAACTTGGACCGATCTCGAGATAGAAATGCTACATCATCCTTATCTTGGACACACTGTATATAAAAATGCTTTTATTACATTGTCCAACAACAACACTGCACAATAGCCCATTTAGGGCTGCTCTCAAATTGGCACATTGTTATATAACTTCATGTCGCCCGCGTCGCTCAGTCAGCGCGTTTTTCGATTGTTTTATATACATTTTCTTTGTTGTTATGTCCTCCCGGCTAACTCGATTCACTGATCTGATATAGTGTTTCGTTGTGTTTTTTGTTATGGATTTTGTTTTCGTTGTTACAATGTGTATGTAGCCTGTGCTGCCTATCGAGAAATGAGAATCGTTTAAGTTTGGATATATACGAAAAATTGCTTTTTAAGGAAGTTAAATTTGTCACAGCAAAGAGGGGGTTCCTGAAAAACTCTTTATTATAATAATAATAATAACAAAAGAGTGAAGTGGAAACAATTTGTATCATTTATAAAGTCCATTAAGAAAGCTGGTGTGATAACTTTAAAACCTTCAAACATTGCTAAACATAGGATTAGTTCAGGTATCAAGAATATGATTCATCTTATTATAAATATCTATTACTTACCATTTCTGATTGAATGGCAGCAATTTGTTCCCTAAATAAATTCATTTAATTCACTGGCTTAAGATCTGGCAAATTTGGTGGCCACGAACTAAAATATAGCTCCGAATCGAGAGAGAATATTTAAAATAATCTAGGTACCCCCTAATATTCTTCAGCAGCTACGCCAATGGCAACTCCAATTTGTGCTTCAATTAAAATGCTTAATAGAAGTATTTTGCTGCCTTATGAAAATTTATCTCTGAGAACGGTAATTGCGTGAAAATAATATTTTCATTATAACGAAGAGAGAGAGAAAAGTAATGAAATTATTCTCAGACAAAATGTTATTATTTTATGATGTCGGCCGAGATTATCAACATAAAAAATAATGGAAATCTATTACTAACAATTTCAATAAATGAAGAGTTTTAATTATTATTCAGTGATATTGTTTTGAAGATTGGAATGTTTCTAAATTCTAGCTTAATTGAATACCTATATAAACCTTGGAGTGAAGAATGTTGATTTAAATGAAGAAAAATATGCGACAGCAAATTCTAGTTGATCTTGATTTGTCAATATATTTAATTAAAGAATTATGAGTAGGTACCTATGTATAATGAATAGAAAATAAATACAAAAATCTCCACACAAGTTTCCTACCGCTTCCAAACGAATGCATAAAAAAGTTATACAATTTGCCTTTTAATTTTTTTCTGCTTTAGGTATAGGTCAAAGATATGCAACATAGAAAGCTTTCAGCAGAATGTTTTCGACAAGTTTTATCAAAATTGTTGGAGCTGTTTTCACACTACAGTCTTGAGCGAAACGCGTTTCAACTCAAAATTTTACACGATTACAATACTTTCCTTACATGTAGCATGTAGCGATAGGAAAATAAAATCAATCTGAACCTTTTCAAATATCTTTTAAACAAAGACAAATAGTTAATTTCGATAGTAACAATAAACTTGATAGTCCGAGAGTTCTATAGCACTTGAAAAACTTTAGGAGAAATAACTTCTAAATGATAAAAAATCAAACCGCATCTAGATTAACTTATGACTAATAACTCAAAGACACCATCTTACTTTCCAGCAAGCTAAAATTTGCTTTTAAGAAATCAGTCGTGCAAATTATCCCATCATCAAATTCGTGAATAGTCATGATCAGACTAGTAGTAGTTTCAAAATGATGTGCATAGAAAGATTTAAATAAATAAAAAAAAACAAAAGCAGTCATAAGGACTGCCGACAGAACTGAAAACTCAAAACAAAGGAATAACTAAATTATTGTTTTTTTAAATTTTTAAATGAAATTAATAACATCAGTCTGGTTTTCACATCTATTGCCACTACTAGCAATAATTATTTACATTTTTATACTGTTTATTAATTAATCAAACATATAAACATAGTACCTATCAATATATCAATATTGTATTAGTATTTAAATGCTTTTTAATGAACTTTATTTTCATTAATAGTTCCATTATCATCGTTACGTTCAATAATACTTAGTCCACTTGTTGTTTTAATTATTTCATTTTATTATAAAAAAAAAGATATACCTGATAGGCTTATGGTAACTGGAATAAGACAAAAATATGTTAGACTGGAATTTATCTAAGTATTGTGTAGAAAAGGCATTGATCGTAGTTTTATATTTTTTAGTACTTAATTTTCGATCATTAGACATAGTCAAACCTTATGCTTCATTAAGAAATGCAATTAGTGGTAGGTTCTTATCATTTGCAAAGTAGATATTGAAGTGCGCACATAATATCATCGGAGTATCGTCAAATTTTTCTGAAAATCTTTTTTCATATCAAATCATCAAATTCTTCTTTCAGTGCACTATGTACTATTCATTACAACATGTATTGCAGATATCAAATATTAGAATCATTAACGATGTTGTAAATATTCGACAATAAATACTTTGTTTTGTCATTTATTTTTCTACATAAATATATCAAGTTCTCACTATTATACTGCACAGTGATTCTACAATTAATCAAATCAAATTGTAATTAACAGAGACGAGAGACGTGGTATTAGTGTATATGTGTGTATAATACATTGTACACTGGCCGCTATGCTATGCGCAAAACGTCATAAGCATGTCGAGGTCATCGGTGTCGCGAGCTGGGAAGATTTTTTTATCCGAAGTTTTCACTTCAAAAACTGCCATTGATAAACTGTCTTCAAAACTATTCGTGTCCCATAGATATGATTTATCGCAAAAGTTTTGTTTTAAATATGTTTCCAAAAAATGAACGAAATAATAATGAAAATTATAAACTGTGAAATTTATCTATCAGCTGGATATGAGCCGTCGGAATTCTTTTCATATTTCTTACTTCACCATCGCTGGAAATTAGAGAAGGAAGGACAGACGGACATTTCCGACAGCATAAGTGTTTATTATTATTATTATTATTATTATTATTATTTAATTAACAATAATTCAAACTTTTTCCTCTAAAATGGGTCAACAGATTCTTAGATCACCTTGTGTGAATTGTATTTTATTTTATCAAGTGAAAGTATTGGCAATCGCTCATAACACATTAAAAAGATTTTATTTCCACACAAAATCTTCTTATCGCTATTGGGTTATTCTTGAACAGCTATTTTTATTAACTTAACGATACATTGAGCCATCTTTAATCATATTGTGTAATGGCTATCTGCTGTTAGAAAGAGAACTTCTCGAGAAAAATAATAATATGTTAATCTTACTCATTATTTTTTGCAAAAGAGGTAGAATGACTTTTTACTGATATTATAAGATTAAAATCTACTTTATTGCATGAGTCACTAAGAAATATTTAATGGTATTTATTCTGTCTATTGTAAGGGGTGAAAATTATAGGTTGATAAACGAATTTTCGCAATGACTTTCAAAGTACCTAGGTATAAAATATACCAAAGAATTAATATTATTTCGTATTTTTCAGTATACCTAAAAATAAAGTCTGTCCTGGTTTTGCTGAAACGTTATTTATTTCACATTTTTGAGTACCTACAAACGGAAAATACATTTAATATAAAACTTTTGAAATATTTTTTTATTCCCCTTCCTCAGAATTCTAGCTTTAGAACCGTTTTTTTTAACTTTTAGGGAACTGTTAAATTCAAACGTTCTCGAAAACTGTCTTTTCTTGAATGACGCCTCAACTTTTAAATTTTCTATGTAAATTTTTCCCTCTACCCTATTTGGAGTGGAGTTTTTAAGGCAACAACATGTTGAACATTATATTTTTTTATTAGACCATTTCTCATCACTCCTCTTTCGAATAAAAAAATATCATCAAAATCGTAGCATGTTTACTGCGCGAAGCGCGCATTCATTCATTTTTATTTTTGACGACCTCCGAACGGAGGAGGTATACAATTCGACTGTCTGCTTTTTTTTTGTTTTGTTCGCGCGTTATGTGTAGTAAACGTGCTCCGATTTTGATGAGGAGACTTGGAAATTGGTCCCATATTCGTAAAAACTCAAACCGAAATCTCTTTCCCACCGAAAACCGCCCCCGAAGGAGGTGGAGGGGGCAAATTTTCTCGAAAATCGAAAATTCGAGATGCCAGAATTAAAGATAGAACAATATCCGGATACGTTTAAATTGAACATTTTTTCGAAAGAGTTACGGTTTCCGAATTTCTCAATGGTTAAGTTTGAAATATGTGATATGCGTAAAAAATATATTTATATAAAAAAGGTCTTAAAATGATCTCCCGAACAAGATGCCAAAATAATTTACACCTATAATTGATCACCAGGTATATTCAACTCTTTTAGGACCTTGTACAAGAAACTGTTCGATATAAATTTATTGAAAATACATTATCACATTATCTATCACCTATCGACAAATATTTTTAATTTCCTGTCGAAAATAACTCGATTCATCCGGTTCACAATGTTGGTTCACTTTTTGCTTGATAACACGTTTTTTAAGGCCAGGATAATCGGACATATTATTATTATTTATTTCAAGAAAAAGCCTGGCTGTTTAAGTTCATTTGAATGTTATGAAGCTCTAGGCAATTGCATACACTATAAATGTGCCTGCTTTTTACCTTGACTAGAAATTCACAAAAGAGCTAAATAAATATGTTTTACAAAAAATTGGACAGACGTTATTATTTGGTGCACTGAAAAATACAAAATAATATTAATTCTATTGGTGTTGGTACCTTTGAAGTTGTGCGAATGCAGTTAAAATGAAAACTTTTGGCACCAACTTCAAAATTAACATCACCAATAGGATTAATATTATTTTGTGTTTTTCATTGCACCAACTAATGAAATCGATCCATTTTTTTGTAAAAATATTTATTATAATTAATTAACTACTAATAGATATACTTTCACATATTTTCATCTATTGGCGTATAGAAATTTGGGATACGTAATTAATCAAAAAAGTTCTACGTCTATATGGAGAGATATTTCTTATATTTTGACTAGCTTTTGCCCTCGACTACGTGCGCGTGGCAAAATGCATTCAATTCCATGCGGTTGTTTTTCCTTGATGCCTGTTCAAACATACAGGCAGAAACATGTGACAAAATGGAATGTTTCGCAATACATCGGTAAAACTGCATTCAATTCCATATAGTAGATAACTTTTGCGTGATGCATGTACAAATATACCTACATAAAGACAGACAGATGCGGTAAACGCCTATATTTTGAGTTAGACCTTTCGGTGGAAATTGAATTCAATTCCATGCAGTAGTTTTTCCGTGATGCCCGTACAAATATACAGATAGACATACAAAATTTATAAAAATTGTTTTTTGGCTTCTCTTGCCCTAAAAATTTTATTCTTAAATATATATAATGTACAGACATCGGCCTGTACTAATAAAGTCGGTCCAGTTTTTGACCGACGAACCCAAACGGAGAAGGTATACCATTCTGCTTATTATTTTTTTTTTGTTTGTGCGCGACTCGGATTTTTATGATTTTTGATTTCTTGGTAGAAGAGACTTGAGAAATGGTACCATATTCATAAAAACTCAAATCCGAAATCTCTGTCCCTCAGAAAATAACTCCGAAGGTGGTGGAGGGGGCATATTTTCTAGAAAATCGAAAATCCGAGACGGCAGAATTTAAGATAAGAAAGTTTCCGGAAATCTTTAAAATAATCATTTTTTCAAATAAATTACGGTTATCGAATTTCAGTGATGTTAAAATTTGAGATATCTGTATTTTTGTTATGTGGAAGGTGCAATTTCTTTCGAAAATTGATAATTTGAGACGGCCAACTTATACATCAGATATTTGTATCAACATTTCTATTGTAATTTTTTCCATAGAATTGTTTTTCGAGTTACAGCAGTGGCAAAGCCTAAAATAAGCGTTTTACCGCGACAATGTGTTTAGAATTCTAAATAATAACAAATACAAGCAAAGTATACATGGTTTTCGTGACTAATGTAATACTCAAAAGTGTGAAATAAATATTTTTTACATAAAATTGAACCAACTTTATTAGTTGGTGCACTGAAAAATACAACATAATATTAATTCTATTGGTTTCGGTACTTATTAAGTTGATACTAAAAGTTTTCAATCAAAACTGCAACTGCACAACTTCAAAAGCATTAATAGAATTAATATTATTTTGTATTTTTCAGTGCAACAACTGATAAGGTCGGTGAACGGTGAGATTTTTTGTAAAAAATATTTATTTCACTCTTTTGAGAGTAACATTAGGTAGTCATGAAAATCGTTGAATGTTCACTAATAGCAAAGAAGGCATTACTTACTTATTACTTCATGTATGTATATTAAATTGCTTGTACTTTTTATTATTCAAAGATCTCAAAAACATCGCGGCGGAAGTACACTTATTTTGAAAAATGTCCAATTTAAATGTTGCTACATATAATCAATTCTTCAATTTGGCTATCACATATTTTTTAGAGAAAAAATATATACCCCCACCACATAGCGAAGACATACATTTCAGTCTTTACCACTACTGTAACGACAATAAATTCGACCACCATCGTATCTCTTTCGTTATCGGCTTTTGAATGCTATTTGTCAAAGAAGCCACATGAAATGACGAGTCTTCATATTTCTGCACAAAAGAATTAGTCGACTTTTAAAAACATGATCAAATACCTCAACGGATGCTTTATTACTTCATCATTTTTAGTTCATCATTATATAAACAGATTAATTCATAAACACACCCCCGAATTAATATTCAAATTAAAAAAGAAACTTCAATTATTCAATCTCCCAATGGATATCAAGAAATTCACAGGAAAAGAGACCTTTTCTCACTACCCAGACGGCGTTGCCATCTAGAAAGAAAAAAAATTCTAATTACCAATCATCTGGGAGATGAGCGAATATCGTCAATCAAAATTCATTCATCTTTGGCGCGGGACGCGAGTTCTGCAATCAAGCAAGCGCTCTCTCTTTTTAGAAAGAAAAAAAAGAGAAGAGAAATTGACTAATAAACCTTCTAATCCAATAAATGATAATTAAAATCTTATAAGAGAGTAGATGTTGATGAATTTTCAAACACGGATGATGGAATTGAAATCACGTTTTCGATTTTCGTAGTAGCTCATTTCCAAACTTGAGCCGGAAATTTCCGTTCTTATAGGTATATATATATCCTCCTGTGTCGAGATGTACGTGAATATTGGAAAAAAGTCCTCCCATCAGAGCCATGAGATGATTTATATTATTTTGCTGTTTCAATGTTTGTTTTGGTTTATTTCTACATTCTATAATTTTATTTAAGACTGAACTCTGTACTCTTACTTACTGTTCATTACTATATTCTTGCTTCCAGTTTCTCTACTATAGGGTTTCAATTTTATGTCTTGGACTTCAAAATAAATGACATTTTCTCCGAAAAAGTTCCAAAAACCTTATTAACGACACCAATATTAATTTTTAAATTTATAACTGTCCAACTGTCTCTGAAGAATCACGAAATACGTGTACCTATGCTTATTTGTTTTCACGACTACTCCCTACGAAGTTTCAAGTCGAAATATCTATTTACTATTTGACATTTGGAACCGTTGGCGTAGATAGAATCAAAAATAATAAACACAGAATTACTACATTAAACCCCAACACTTTATTTTGTCAAACCCGACAATTGTTTCGCCGACAAGGTTGGCATCTTAAGATGTTAAGCCTGTAACATTACAGTGACTGACATTAATTTGCCTAGCAATAAGCATTGCAACCAGTAAACTCAACTTGATGTCACAAAAAGACCCAGATATAAGATCTTTATGACAAGAAGAGTAAAATGGAAGATATGTGTATCAGATACATCTCACATTTTTCATGGTACATCTTTCAACAAAATATATACCGAGTGTCCCTTGAATGTCTTTACAAACTCCTACCACTTGTTCCTCTGGCCAAAATAAGTATTTTTAAGTAAACTTACCGTGGTACAAAATTGCTTAGTTTTGGTCTTATGAGACCCTGAAGATGCAATTCTATCGGTAATCATTTTTTGGCAAAATATTTAAAACGGCGAATGCGATTTCGACGAAATTCGGCATGGTGGCTAAAAATTATTATTAATATTTATCCATGAGTGTAGAATTTGTTCTTTTGATTCATTTTACCTTTTTTATTTCTACGCCAATGGATGAAGAGGTTAATAAAGTTAAAATTTAGATTAAGTAACTCACTTACTACAAAAATGCTGCTTTTGATTAAACTCGATTACTCTTAGGGTTTTCTTGAAATTTGTACTTTAATAATTAGCAATAGTTTAAAAAAACATGAGAAAAATTAAAACAAATAAGATATTTTATAAAAATTGTTCAGTATCCACCATTTACACGATTACAAAGATTTATACGACGAAGAAAATTAAAAAGTATTATTTCCATAACTTCTTCATTGCTTCTGAGATTATTTGATGCATTTTTAATCCGATCCCACAGTACTTCTTCCTTATCTATGGGCCTATTGTAAACCACGGACATAAGATAAAAATAATCCATTGGATTTAAGTCTGGTGAACGGGGTAGACAATTTACAAGAGCGTCATTACCTATATCCATCCATTTGTTCGTGTACTGTTGATTTAAGTAGTTTCGAACATTTATAGAAAAAGGTGGAGGCGATCCATCGTGCATAAACCACATATCTGTCCGAAGTTGTTGAGGTAAATCTTCTGACAAATCATTCAAAGTATTTTGAAGATGTGTTCAATAAATTTCTCCAGTTAATTTTTGTGGAACAATGACAGAAGCGACAATAATATTACCTATTATTCCAGCCCACACATTAATTTTAAATTCGTTTTGAAAATGCTTAAATCTAATTGCATGCGGAGTTTCATTTTCGTAAATGTGTTCATTGGGGAAATTGGTTACCCCTCTTCTTGAAAAACACGCTTCTTCCGTGCACAAAATATTATGGACAAAGTTTAAATTCCCTTCCCTTTGCCAATTAAAAAAGCGACAACAAACAATGCCTATTCCAGGATCATATAGTTAAGAGATTTTGAGCTGCCAACTTATGGTAAGGATATAGCAATTATTGTTCTTCAAGTACCTACCCTATGAACAACATTTTTAGATACTCCTACCTCTCTACCCAATCGTCTGGTGCTTAGTGCTCGATCTAGTTCAATGCGTTCTAAAATTTCGTCTTCAACGTCTCTGGTTTCTAGTCTCCCGAATAAGTCTCTAGAAAGCAGCAAACGTTGGTTGGCTTGGTGGTGTATGGCAATTTGGAAACGTATACGAGTAACGAGAATACATACTCTCTACCGTTTCCATAACAATATCCAAAAACCAATAAAATATCAGTACTTATTTTCGGCATAGGTGCAATGCAAGGCCATGATTCAAGAAACAAATTAACTTTTATGAATTGAGAAAATAAACTTTTGAACAATAGGAATAAATTGACAGTAGCCTTATTTAGATGAAACTACAGAAATGAACAATAAAAACCAGGGGCTTATTTTTTGTTCTATTGTAAATGATTAAAATACAAATCTTGAGAAAACCACAAGAATAATCGAGTTTAATCAAGACTAACTTTTTTGTAGTATGTGAGTTACTTAATCAAAATTTTATGTTTACTATCCTTTTCTCCCATTGGCGTAGAAATCCAAAAGGCAAAATGATTTAAGAAACCCAAGTTCTCTGCTCATGGATTAGGTAATATTAATAATACCTATGTTTTACATGGGTTTTTTCAGCATCTAAAACTACGCCAACTTAGGTATCAAATTTAGTAGAAATCGAATTAGCTGTTTTAAATTTGTAGCCAAAAACTAATTTTAAAATTGTATCTTCAAGGCCTTATAAAACCAAAAAACTAAGCAATTTTGTACCAAGGTAAGTTTATTTCAAAGTAGTAATTTTGGCTAGAAGAACAAGTGGTAGGAGTTTGTGAAGACCTTTAAGGAACACACACTGTACATCAAACAGATATGAGAAGAAATCATAACACAAATTAATAGTGAGCAATAATTTGATAATGCCAAATACATTTATTCACAAAATTATATATTCATAACATCTAAACGACTATTATATAGAGAGCATCTAAAAGTGAAAGAAATAAGAAAAGTGAATTGGACCCATCACTCTCTTCACTGTTCCCTCTCAATACAGACGACAGAGAGTCAATTAAGTTCGTAATGCCCCCCTCTCAGCGAATATATAACGGTTGATTCGATTCCGATCATTTGAGTTTGGTAAACACTGATATATCATTGTAAAACAGTGACGTGTCTGTATTTGAAGGGACAGGCTTATAAAATTATTGCTCTCAATTTTCAAATCTTCTCTATTGACTTTGTTCAAACCGTGATCCATTTAAGTATTCTCATACTCGACAGGAGTCTGAAATGTTGTTCACTGCAGCGGCTTTATTTTGTGCTAATTGGAATTTGTAAATGATGATTACTACTTGTTGTCGAACTTGGTTCGATACAAACGATAATCCAAACAAAAGTTGGGTAGACTTATCTGACTTGTGCCAAAATAAAGCGCAGTCGAATAAAGGAATTACGATAATTCACGCAGGAACCGAAAATGGTTTTAAAGGTACTAAATGCGTTGTCTTTATCGGCAATGAATATTAACGACTCTTTAGTCGATTATCATGATGATACTACAGTCGAATTATTTGAAGACTGGTTCCAAAATAAATTCGTACCAAATATTTCACCCAACAGTATTATCCTTATGGATAATGCTAACTACCACAGTCGAAGACTTGATAAAGCGCCATGTTCAAATGACACCAAAGCCACTATACAAGAATATATGTTAAATAAGAATATGTACTATGAGGAAAAGTACACAAAAAAGCAATTACTCGAAGTTTTACACAGTTATTCGATACAAAAGAATTATTATTGTGATTCATTGGCTGAAAACTTGGCACATACGGCGCTCAGACTTCCTCCTTATCACTGTATGTTTAACCCAATTGAATGTATAGGTATGGCATCAGCTTCAATCAACCGTTTGAAGAAATAATACTTTTCCAACGTTAAGTTCATCTGTGGAAGGTCTTTGTCAAAAAGAAACTGTAAACCTTCCTGATAGCAGCTGGGCCAAGTGTGTTTCCCATATTAAAAAGGTGGAAAAGTCATATATTGATTTAGAAAAAATTCCCAAAGAAAATTTTATTATCAATTTGGATGACGACAGTGAAAGTGAAACTGATCTTCGTAAGTAATTTTGTAATTCCTGTTCTGTTCCCAGATCATCGACTGCAACGCCGTTTAGATATGGGGGTTTGTTTCAGTGTCTCGTCATTATCGCATATTGTGTTTTGCTTGTTCTATGAATTTTTAATTCACTTTTTGCTTTATAATGTATCGGCTAATTGCTGAGCAATAAAAAACTTGTTTTCCTTAAGACTGTAGCTCGAAAACGGTCTTAACGATTTGGATGAAAATTCTCTAGCACATTCTTCTTAGAGCCCTCTAAACGACCGTCTCAAGGGCCATCTCTGAGGAAAAAACAGAAAAAAATGTTTTCATAAATTAACTGTCAGTATTTTTGTTCCTTATTCTGACTAAACGTGACCATTTTTATATTTCATGGAGATTGTTTGAAGGCAGTAGGAACTGAAGAGACTAGTTTTTTTCTCTCTTTTTTCATCTGCTTGTTTTAAAATTGCTTTGTAACGCACCCTCCTGGCCCTCCTGCACTGTCCCATTTCACCCTGAATATCACCGGAACGCATCGTCGCTGCCGGCAAAACGTAGCCACCCCTCGTTGTACGCTACGGGGCCTTTAAAGACTCACATTATAAAGACATTTGTAACATTTGTGTGTGTGTCTGTTTGGGGTGCCATCCATATATGATGGTTTTGTAATGATTTTTTGGACACAATTAGGTTTGTTTCATCCGTTTATTGCATTCGATGACAAAGAATATAATAATACGAGATTGAATGACGATGTCGCGCGCGTTTGCGACATTTGTTGTGGGATGTGCCAGAGTTCATATAGGTACACATTGAGTGAACTCTGATTTTCATTTAATTACAATCTGGTATATTTTGTACCTAAGGGAAATCTGTCTATTGTATTGTATATGATATATTCATAGATAAGGGTTAGGGAGACACTGTGATGGTCCATATAATTGAATCGTATAGGTAATGGAGTTGAGTGTGATTTTTTCGGTTCTAATAGATTTAGTTGATGGTGATAAATTGGAAAGGCAAATAAGATATAGCACCTAAAAGAGTTTTTTGATAGGAGAAATAATTGGCCAAGAGCCTATTGGTTCATTTGTGCATATAGGTAAAGCTCAAAGACCAAACTCGACCAATATGAAATATACCGTAAACGCGTTGTGGGTAAACTCATGTTTCTCAATCATTGGATTTAATAAACATTAAAATGGTTGGTGATGTAAGTAGTTGGGATTACAAGAAGTTCAATCGTACCAGAATGAATATGAAAAAAAATCTGGTGTCTCCACTCACACGACTTTCCTACCGCTCGCAGGCAAACTCCAGTGAATAAAAAATCGTCCGATCAAAACAAACAACAATGGTTATATTGCATTTTTTACAAGATGAATAATAATGATAATAGTGGTAGTAAATTAAAAATCCTCTGGTCAAATCGTGCTACCACTCATTTTTTCAGCATGTCAAGATAAACAACAATGGTCATGTAACATTTTTTCGCAAGATGAAACGTTTAGCCAGAATCTGAAGAGAAATGTAAGAAATATGGAATTTTATCCACTACAGTCTTGAGCAAATCACGTTTTTTGGCTATGGCTCAACACCCAGTGTATACCGGATTCTCATTCAGTGCCACCGGCGAATAAAAACAAAATAAAAAAGAAAGCAACAAAATACATCGATCCGTTCCGTGATAATGCTTTCACAGACAGACAGACAGACCAATGGCTGAGAATATGTTTATTAGACTTAGAAAACTCTGAAACGTCAACATTTGTAAAAATCTTGATACCGAAAATTTCACAGGATTACCATACTTTCCTTATACAGCTGCTATAGTAGCATAGGAAAGTCAAAATGAACCGACTTTATTACTTGGTGCACTGAAAAATACAAAATAATATTTATTCTATTGGTACAAATTTTGAAGTGGTGCAGTTAATGTTAGATTGAAAACTTTTGGCACTAACTTCAAAATTACCAGAACCAATAGAATATTTTTTTCAGTGAACCAACTAATAAAGTCGGTCCAATTTTTTTGTAAGAAATATTCAGAGATTTCAAAACATTGTGCAATTACACATCTTTCAGATTTTACCACGGCTGCAACTCGGAAACC
Source organism: Crioceris asparagi (assembly GCA_958507055.1). Classification (NCBI taxonomy): domain Eukaryota; kingdom Metazoa; phylum Arthropoda; class Insecta; order Coleoptera; family Chrysomelidae; genus Crioceris; species Crioceris asparagi. Next base: position 14,040,026 of record OY293831.1, on the reverse strand, counting down.
TATGATTTTTTTGAAAAATAGCCAATTTAAACGTTACCGGATATGGTCTCTTCTTTAATTTATAATACAGTGCGTTTATAAAGTACGGAAACTCTTCAACATCTTCTAAAATATCAACATATAGAGAAAAAGCTTTGATAGGTCGATTTTTAATTTTGATTTTCTTTTTTTTGTGCAAAAAACATAATTTTATCCCCTCCACCTTCCAAATTATGAGTTCCTCGTTAACTGACAATTTTCTGTGTTCAAAAATACCAATCAACATAAAGAAATATAAAATACAGGGTACTCGAGTATTAATATTCTCATTTAAATTCATTTATTCATTGAACAATAAAAACATCTTTGAATAACAAAATGTCCCAAAGAAAACCTATAAAACAATTAATAAACAGTTGAATGCGATGTTCGATCACAATACCTAAATGTTCAAATAGTGCCCCTTGAGCAACGAATTCCTGAATAACATTTTTCAACATTCAACATAAATTGTTGCATTTCCGCTCGAATTCTTTCCTTGAGTTCATCTATATTAGTGTGTCGGCTCACGTACACTATACTTTTCAATTAGCCCCCCCCCCTAAAAGTTAAGAGAGGTTAGTTCTGGAGATCTAAGAGGCCATTCAAGAGATCCCTGTCTTCCTATCCAGCGAATGGGAAAAACATCTCTTACCAACAGAGCATAATGAGGACATACCGCATCTTGTTGTAACTAAATATTGTCCAGTTAGTGTTTTCATTTGCCCAATATCTACAATTCCCCAATATCTTTATATTCAGTCATTATTTTCGTTACATAATCGTGTCACAAAACTCAAGACGTCTGTCAAAATTTCAAAATCGCCGTCATTAAGTTAATGGATCAGTTAAATGTTATAAGGATATAATTTGGCTAATTTTAATGGAGGATTTTCATCAACATATAATAAAATATTTTGTTGGGTATTTTCAGAAAGGGCGAATCTGCCACTTTATATTTATCCCCGACATACCTTACTCAATTAAATTTACGCTTTATTTCACTTACTGTGGACTTGCTTATGGGATTTCTTTCTGGATATTTTTAATTGAAAATGTTTCATACTTTTTCCATACTCCTTTTACGATTACCATATCCTAATATCATCAAAATTTCTATTCGTTCTTTTTCTGATGAGTGATTCATGGTATCTGAAGTTGTACAACCTCAGAATTTATTAAAGTGAACATTCATTAACTTGAAAATATTATCTTATAATAAATAATTATATTGATATGCAGTTGTAATTAAGAACTTAATAATTGTTGCTAATTGCTTGACTCCGAGTCAAAAGGATAGTTATTTTTATGCATAGTTTGTACCTATAGCAAATGACAATATATTAATTTTTTAGTACCCTTTATTTCATATTTCTTTATGTTAGTACCTATGAATTTGGTATTTTTGAACTCAGAAAATTGCCAGAGTTCCGTTTACGATAAAAAATTTTGGCCTTCTCGTTTTAAAAAATCACGATCGCGTCATTCTAGTTCAATTCTAGTTTGTTTCATCAATTAGTCATAATATTGATAAGACCTGTGTCAACTTACTAGTGCCCTCTAGGAGTGTCGGGCTGAGCTAATCGGAGGGTTGAAGAATGCAGCAACCCTCTACTAGTCTGAAACCTCCGTACAGGGCACTTTTTATACTGATGAAATGGATATCGCGGCTTTCTTTGATTGTCCTATAGATGACGTTATGTCATCAGTGAGTATAATTATTTAGATAGTTAAAATTATAATTACTCCCTTCATCAATAAATAATATTTTGTTTTTCACCAACTAGGTCTCTGAGAGTTGATATCCGTATAGTAGAGTCCCAAAGACCATATAATTAATATAGTCAAAATATAAAAAAGTGGTATGTACGAGTGGGTCTTAAAGATCGAGGGTTCTGTACATTTTTAAGATAAAGCATAGTAAACTGAAGGAATCTTTGGGAGAATTTGTGAGGTATAAATAAATGTATTCTCATAAAAGTTAATCCCAGAATTTGTTCTGAATTTACTGAAAAAATTCTCAAGAAATCTGAAAGCGTTAAAAGGACCTATAATCCAACTGAAGAATGTATAAAATTTGATTTTTCGTCTACATATTTTTCTTATGGATGTTCGAAATCGACATTCGACATGTCTTTCCCTCAAAATATCTGTACGGTTCCGAGTTACAGCAATGAGAAAGTCTGAAATATGTGTATTTTCATGATGTTTTGGAATCTCGGAATAAGTACGTATAAACAACATATTCCCTTCTTTGGTGAACGTTGAATTATTTTGATGACAAATGTTACCTACACTCAAAAGTGTAAAAAAATATTTTTTTACAAAAAAAAATTGGACCGACTTTATTAGTTGGCGCACTGAAAAATACCAAATAATAATAATTCTATTGCTTCTGGTACTTTTGAAGTTGGTGCCAAAAGTTCTCAATTTAACTACAACTGCACAACTTTAAAATTATCAGCACCAACAGAATTAATATTATTTTGTATTTTTCTTTGCGCCAACTAAAAAAGTGGGTCCTATTTTTTAATTTTATTTATATCAATTGACAGACAGCGCAATAGTCATAGAAAAGCAAACAAGAATATGAAACGTCACCATCTATTCTAAGAATTAATTCCCCCTCATTTCCCAACTGTGCTATAATAGACTTAATGGATTTCTCGAAGTACCTTTACAGTTCCATAGCTGTTATAGCCTGTTCTGTTCCTTTTTTAAAATATTTTTATCTCAAAAACATCCTTGTAGTCTCATTGATCTGATCTTATTTAGTTCTTCTAATCATGAAAAAAAGCACGCTCATTTCTAGTGTATGCAATTGCCTAGAGCTGTTATAACATTCAAATGAACTTCAACAGTCAGGCTTTTTCTTGACATAAATAACAAAAATAATTATAGTCCGATTAACCTGGCCTTAAAAACGTGTTATCGATGCAAAAAGTGAACCAACTTGTGAACCGGAACCATAAATCCGGATGGATCGAGTTATTTTCGATAGGAAATTAAAAATATTTGTCGATGTGTGATAAATAATGTGATAAGGTATTTTCAATAATTTTATATCGAACAGTTTATTTCCATTGTACAAGGTCCTACAAGAGTTGAATAAACAGGGTGATTTATAATAAATAATACAGTATTTTGGCATCTTGTTCGGTGGACGTCAGTCATGAAAATCGTTGAACGTTCACTAATACCAAAGAAGATGTATATTCTTTGCTTGTACTTGTTATTATTCAGAGATCTCAAAACATCGCGGTGGAAATACGCATATTTCAGATTTTACCAGTGCTCTAAAACCGTAACACTTTGACAAAATGTTCAGTTTAAAAGTTTCCGGATATTGTCTTATCATCAATTCTGCCGTCTCAGATTTTCGATTTTCGAAAGAAATTGCCAATTTTCAATACTCCTCTCTCAAATAAAAAAAACAAAACCGGAGTACTTTTACTATGTAAAAGATGCGAAAATCCATAAAAAAACACGCAGAAATACGTCGAATTGTATATCTCCTCCATTTGGGAAGTCGGTCAAAAATGTACCTACTCTTTGAGCTTGAAATCTTGAAAAGTAATTTACAGACACCTAAAGACGTATTCAGCAAAACTTAACTTTTTCATTCTGGCAACTGTTAATAAGGTAGTTGTTCTATTCTGACAAATTATGTACCTACTGCATTTATTTCTATTGTAACTAGTTTATTATTATTTTGATATTTTATTATCATGCAACACCTATTATAAATCACCCTGAACATAAATTGTTTTTTTTTCTAAAGAATTTACGTTATATTTAAGGATATTTTTTTTAAATTACCGCAATTAGGCACGAAAATTAAAACAATACATAGAAAAAACAAAGCAAACTATCAAATATTCACATTTTCAAGAGGCCGGTTAAAAATCTAATTTAGAATATTAAAATATAATTGATAACCATGAATCATGGATTGTAACAGAAACATTGATAGTGGCCAATGAAATGTTTTGCTACTTATTGAAATTTTGAAATAATGACGAAACTTCCTTTTGAAAGGAAAACTTGCTGTAGAGAAAATGTTGTCATTTTTTGTTGAATGAGATAAGAGGAAATGCTGAGGAAAATAGCTACTAATGTTGCATCATTATAGTTCAAAGGAAAACAATATTATTATGAAGAATATTGCTGATATTCCAAATTAGTGGCTATTTTTATGCTCGAATTATAATTACATCAGCCATTTTTCTTCATCATGAATTCTACCAGCATCAGCAATATTTTCATTTCTAATCACGTGGAGACTTTCTCTAGTGAGATTCTCCATCTATTAATTCCCGAAAGGTCGGTCATACCTATATTATACAGTATTTAGCTATACCCAGTAAGTCCCACCCAGCGTTTATATCTCACTACTTGTGGAAAATAAATTAAACTCTGATCACCCTTTCTCCAAAACTATAGTATTTCTAAACTTTTTAATCAAATATGGAATATAGTTAGGTATCGCTTGCAGAAGCATTCATATAGAAATCCAAAGTCTTTAAATAGAATACAGAAACTTTTTGAAGTGAACACTTCTTTAGGCGCACATTGTACATGCGTAGTGAATTGAAATTATCCGTCAAACTGTCATGTGCATGTGATGAATTCAGCAAATTTCAGCAAATGGTTAATCCAGGAGAATTGACGATGAAATTATTTAAATTGTCATTAAAAGTTAACACAAAACACAATATCATTACAAATAATCTATTTTTTCTGAAGTATATTTTTATGTGTTTGTTGAGAATTTTAAAGAATACTATCATAATCAAACTGTATTTATTTTTCATCTATGAGTCCTATGAACACCATTTTCCCTTTTTTATTAACAAATCATTGAAAATAACGTCTTCTTTTTGCAAACATTTGATTTTCTTGGACTTTTATAACTAAACCCGCTAAACTAGACTATTACCATAATTATAAATATCTACTGACAATCAAAAATGTGGAATCCATAACTTACCACTGAATCTATTCTCGTTTATATCTGCAGCTTTTAGGCACCAATTTTCTGTGCTGCACAAAATAAAAGGTTTAATTATGTTGTTGTATGATTTCAATTGTTCTTAAGATTACCGAACATTTGAACGAATTTCACTTCAACTGAGATTTCATTGCTTTCAGTTAATACCTACTGTCCCTAGATATTTGAACTGCAGAACCGTTCATTTACCTATATTCTAGCAGCCAACATATATTGTGAAAATCAAAAGAATTTTGAAGCTGTCTTCCAACTATCCATTTAGCCAACTGTTAGGGTACTTACCGATTCTCTTGCCACATTTCAACATAATGGTTTTTGCGATATATGTTCGTTTGATTCACGCTTCTAAATTGATAAAAATAAAGTAAAATAGAATTAATATTATTTCTTTGAATCAATTAGAAGACGATATTCAAAAAAGGTAGAGAAAAAAACAAGTTTTGAAAAATCTAAATATATTTATTCTCTTCATTATATACTTATGTACAATGTTGTAGGATCTGATGATCCTGATAAATTCATTTACAATTAAGTAGAGTTATAAAAAAGTAAGTACATATTTTATGGGTATTATATCAATTAGTCTTTTTCTCCAATAAGATACTAGTCATGTAGATCTCGTAAGACTAATCAATTGTATAGGTATTAGGTTATTGGTTGTAAATGTTAGGCCATCATGTATTCTTTTTTTTTTGATGACATAACAGACAATCAAAGACACATATAAACACGAGATACAACTAGACATATCGATGAAACAGAAAAAAAAACAATCTGCTCGACATATAGATAGACAGATCGACATCTCATGCATCATAAAGATATACTCTCTCATGCATTTTATATATAATAGAAGCCAATCAAGGCAGGTGAACCTTAGCACTACTAATATAGCACCAAGCGATTAAGTACAACTTATAATACTATTCTCCAAACCATCGAGCTTTCGGCGCAACAGCACATGCTCCTCCTTGATCAAATCGGCCAGCAGCTTCATGGCACGATCGATTTGCTTCAAGGTGGCCTTGCTGTAGGAGGCACGTATGTAGTTGCATGCCTTGGTGGGATCAGCCATGAAAGCATGTCCGGGCACAAAGGTGATGTGCTTCTTCAGACCTCTGGTCATCAGCATGTCATATACGTCGGATACCCCACGCACCTTGATCCATACAAACATGCCACCAGTGGGTACTTCCCATTCACATAAGCCTTTGAGATGGCGATCCATGGAGGCGATGGTAAAGTCCATGCGAGCCTTGTAGTAGGCACGCACCGATTCAAATTGCGAGAGGAGACCATCGGTGCCCCATTTTTGGAGAAGGCTCTCCAAGAGGACCTGAAATAAAGGGGAATTCAGGTGAGTATATGTCTTGTTCCAAGATTTAAAGTGTTGAATGGAAATCTCATGTTATGATAAACGTCGTTTTATCTAAAAGAATTCGTCATGCGTCTGGTGAGATCAGAAGTTTTGGTGATTTCTTAATTTTTTGTTTGAGAAGGTTTAGTTAAAGATCGATCAATTGAAAATAAGCTCCAACTTAAAGACTAAAATTAAAAGTAATAAAATTACAAGGAAAGTAGATAAACCAGAAAATGAATAAAGAATCAGGAATAAATAATTCCAGTAAGTCTCTCATACTGACTTATGTCTATGAGTTCTCCTTTAAAAAAAAACGGATCATGAGCGTTTTAAATGAGGAAAAAATAGTTGGTATGACTCAGACATCAATGTACTCCAATTATCACATACATATCTGTTCTATAATGGACTAGGCTTTTATCAATCTAATAAAATATGAAAAGTTCACACGATATGATCGCTGTTATCTCAATAGGTTATTACAAATAACGAGTATAAACCAGTTTCGAAGCGCAGCCATTTAGTTATCTTTTGAGAAATATGTTGTTCAATTTAATTCATTTGATTACAGCGAAAAAAATGCAGATATTTGTTTCAAATATATTAATAATCGGGTTTCTATTCAGTTCGATGCCTCTGACGTCAGTCAGCTGTTACAAATTATTGGAAATAGTTTTAAACAAATATATATAGGACTTTTTTTCTTTCTGTAATTATCAATAATAAAGTAAAGCCGAGCCACGAAAATATAAATTATCTTATCAAATTAGAAAGGTCAGTGCGTGTAAATGAGCGAGCTTATATTATCACTGTGTGTTAATTTATTGTTTATTCTGGGAATAGCCGTTTGATTGTGAAATTTTTAGCAAAAATCATTAATCATCGTTCATTGATCTTGATTTCAAGTTCCAAGAAAGATTCACCATATCAATTTCTGACTATATAACAAATGCTGTACCTGAGAAAGAGTACTGGAATGTAAGATGGAACTCTGCACATGTAATTCAATATAGTGCACCAGAGGCCTTGGTCCAGTCAACCATCCCAGCCTCAAGCCGGAACTGAGCACCTTTGACATCGAATCGAATCGAATGACACGTCCCTCAGTGTCCAAACTCAAAAATGAAATGGGTTGCTCATCCAAAAAGTGAAGGAAATAGTAGGCATCATCTTCCAGGATGATAATGTTGTATTTGCAGCAAATTTTGTAGATTTCCTTCTTGCGTTCCGTTGACATTGTGGTACCAGTTGGATTAGAAGCTGTTGGATTGAGATAGATGACTTTCGGCATCTTCCCTCCACCTTCTTCAGAGTATTTTTTACACTCCTCCAATGTTTCCTCCAGCATCTTTGGTATTATACCATATCTGTCTTGCTCGATGCCGATCAAATTGGTTTTGAACGGCTTAAGCTGGAAAATAAAACACAGTTGTTAATAAACTTAAGCAAAGGCTTGAAAAACAAGTTATGAAACTTACAATGATCTCAGTTCCAGTATACAATGGATTTTGCACCAAGACAGTATCACCCTCCTCCACTATCATTTCCAGGGATTTGCTAATACCATCCTGAGAGCCGTTGGTCATCAAGGTCTCATAGTTGTGCCAGTTGGGTGGATTGTGAATGTCCTGGGTGAACTGTTTGAGTGTCTTTACCAATGGTGGATAACCTTGCGTTGGAATGTACTGCAGAGCAGAATTGAGGACAGGACCTTGCAGATTGATTTGGGAGCCATCTTTGAGCACCACGTTGATTTGCTCGAAGGGGAAGGTCACTTCGTTGGGCATTCCCTCGGCCAGGGAGATGGACTCTTTTGGGGCATTGTATTGACGTTTTGCTGCAATAAAAGAGGATAATGCCGTTAGATGTTGTATTGACGATGATTGTAACAAAGACAGTGTGTATCCTGCCCTTGGATTGTCGAGGTCAACCTTGAGTGAGAGTGTACAAGAGCTAACTGTCAATAAACAGTTCCTTATCAGAGGAAGTGTTTCATCAATAATTATTTTAATCATATATGTATATTTAGATAAAAAAAGTGGAGCGGTATGAAAAAAGAACTAATCGTTATCATAAATAATATAGCAATTTGACTATAAAGTGAACTGATATAGATATATTTTCGCAAATAATTTGACCTCTTCTTGGAGTTTCGTAATAATAATTGTTGCTAAGTAGAGCTGTATGATATCATCCAAAATATGGAAGATAACGAGCAAAAAAAATGTAAAACGTGTTGAAATTTTGCCTTAAAAGTTTGAGGTCTGTTAAAAAATGATAAGGGTGGAGAAATATATATCTAATTATGATTTCTTTATTGGTAATAAAATCAAAGATAAAGTTTATTTATTGCACAGTTTTGTGCAACTAATGATGAATGTTGGAAATATTGAGGTAGGTAAAGTTTTTTTGTTGGATGATTAATAATAAATTTAATTAATAAATTATTCAATTACTGATATACTTACTCAGTTCCCTGGTCAAGGCCGGTCTTCTTCTTAAAGAGTGGGCACTAATAAAGTGAGAATAATCAATGGATTTGGCCATCTTGATTTTGTTGTTTTTTTGGGATTTTGGAAGATTGTAGTTTGAATTGAATTCAAAAAATAATCACCGAAATAAGCACGTTATATTGCGTTGGGTTGACTTTACTTGCTACCTAAGCAGTGAGCGAAGAAAGAATGACTTGAATGGGGAAGCCGGTGATGGTTTTATAAGTGGTGGAGGCTATATGGACGCCAGAGAGTATAATGATAATCGTTTGGATGATGTAACAGTCAACGAAAAAACGTTTTCGTATGGCGAGCGGCGTACGATAAGCTGACGAAATATATTTCGAGCAAAACTCATTCTTATCATTTTATATAATATTATTATATTATTTATTATCATGGTGAAAGATTTTTGTATGTATAAGTATGATTTTTGTGATTTATCTTCTTCGGCTATACAATTGATTATTATATTGTTGTTTTTGTTTTTCAGAGCAAAATACTTTTTTGTTCTCACTCTAGTTATGATGAAATCACTAATGATATGGGAAATATGGATAGTGGTGTGATTTCTTCATATTGTTATAATTTCTTCTTGTATATTTATTGTCATGACGCGAAGGCTCGCCGTATTGACGTAGGACTATTATTGTTATTTATTACATTCTATTATTATTTTATCAGTTATTAATATTATCTGTTCATATTTCTTAGTAGTGATATAAGCTACTTAATTCAGAATAAATGATGGTGATTTTTTTGATCTTCTGTCTTAGAATTTTTTTCTTAAGTTCAATATTTAATATTACAAAATTGAAGTACATGAATACCAAAAATCTTTATTTCAGTATATCTTTGAATTGATTATTCTATCAAAAACTTCAACGGTTTATCATTCTAATTTACTGAAAGTTTTTTGTGATTTTGTTCTCACTCAAAAATGTGAAATACCCAGAAAACTTTTTGCTGGCTTTTGAAATTCTTTATTTTTAGGTAAACAGAAGACTTTCGGCACCTGCTTCAAAAATACCAGTAGCAATAATTAATATTATTTTTTATTTTCGTTTTTTGAAAATACTTATGTAATAATATTTTTTCTGATGGTTTTCTTATGGTTATCTAAAATAATTGAAATAGAAAATTTAAGTAGGTATAGCAAAATATCTACACAATCTATCTAACTGCAAATGATTTTTTAGATAATAATTGGTAGAATTGATCCTTAGGACTAGCCACCGAGATCATCTCACTTCTTTAGATTTTCATCTCTGAAGTAAAATTAAAGAGAGAATATTCAAAAATTTTTTGAGACTGGCATTTCAAGGGCTAGATTCAGCGAAGGCCAATAACCCAGCATGTTATATTATTAAACATTAAAAAATAATACTAAAAGAAGAAAAAAATGTATTACTAGTTATAATTTTTGGTTCTCATGATTATCATATGTTTATTTGTATTATAAATGGGTTTTTCTACTCATTTTGGCTGTTTTGGAAGTAACATGTTAATATATAATAAATAGTAGTTAAAAATTTCACGTATCTTCTATAATACTAATTCCGTCAAGGGGTTCGGTAGACTCGATTGAAACCTTACCTGAACAATAAAACATAAAAAATGATAATGTCAATATTTATAACATATATCCCCAAAATTTGGATTGTCGAGTATTTTGTTAAATTATAATGGTTTTAACAGCTTAATCAATGTAAATAGATTTTGACGTAAATCGCACATGTTCTGTCAATCCTCCAATACTGAGTGCTCAAAACTTTAAAACAGAGAGGTTCACAGAGAATAAACCTTGAAAGTTTTTATTTTGTTAATTTATGTTAGTTTGTTTTGAAAGTTGATTTTAAATAATAAATATTTATGAAAAAACTTTTGCAGTTTTAATATATTATAATTATTAAATATAATGAACTTTGCTATACGAATCTATGAATTGCCTAATATTCCTTGAAAACACCAATAACTACAAATATATCTACCTACATTTTGTAAAAGATTGTGTATTATGAGTTGGAGGTATCTTTCTCTTATGAGTCACATTTCACCAGAACAATGCCGGGTTTCTGTCTAGTTTTATTATAAATCACAATAAATTTCAATATATAATTTTCGTTTTTAGATAAACATGGTATTTGTTCTAGCAAATTTGAATCATTTATGAAATAAATGCAAAATAATTAAAGAATCGTAAGATATAGGGCATGAAAAGATCTGGAATATTAACTATTATACTCTATTTATTTATCAAATAATATACTATTAGTTGTTTTCAAGAAAATTACACAACCACTCTCCTAGACATATATGTTGGACACCCTGTGTCGAAATTAACGCAGTTCATCCATAATACCAGTTACCTTGTAACCCTTTTTCATAAAATTTCTATAAATTGAAGATCCATTCCATTGTAAATAATAGATGTGACAACACCGCAACTCTCAAAATATTTTGATCCCGTAGATCCCTAAATGACTATGGTTATATCCAAGTCTATCGAATTCTAAAGACCCTTTAGGTATATACCTATATATAGCAATCAGGGCGGGTTTTGTAATGTCAGTTGGTCCTTTCTCTTTGGCAACTTTTATTTGGCTACACCATATTTTTGCATCACTATTTATCTGATCTAAGTCTAGATCTTGATAATTAGGTATCTAAAGGATACAAAAGTACCTACCATTTTTTTTTTTTTCGGTTGATTGCTTATTGCTTTTCGTTCAATCCGTCGGAGCATTTAATAATGTAGATGCAATCAAAACTTTTATTTCAATAATAACACAAATTTGTCTAATTGTTGTAAATGTAAAAATATTCAATGAACTAATTATCTGAAATTGTTTAGTTTTACAAACCTAATATTTTATGCAAATTTCATTAGAGTGAGAATTGATTTCAGGAGAAAAATCGAAGATGCAAATTGTCCAGTTGGCCCTTACCATGGTCTATAAACTGTAGACCAAGGGCTCGTACGACCATTATATTCTCAGATTACCTTGACAAACAATGGGTATATTCATAGACATCTGAACACCTAGACCAAGCATTTCATTCATAACATGTATTCAAAGGCGATCTGTTTTTGTTATTGAATTATTTTGTTATTTTCCATGTGTAAGAGAGAGACAAAATTTTCCTATAGGACATTTTGGCAACAGTGTACCTGTAGAAGCGTATAAATGCGTAAAGCGTAGTAGCAACACTCAAATTATGAATTGAACAACGTACAACAATATTCCGACTAGCGACGAAAGCTGACGAATTCATACGGACTCCTAAATTATATTTTCCTGTGTTGCAGCACTTAACTCAATCGATCGATATCGATTGATGATCCTCTTACTTCACAAATGAAAATTTTTATTTTTTGTTGTAAAATATAAATTTGGTACACAATTTAACCTGCAGGTGTTTCTGAATAATCGGTGATAACTATTTCAACGACCACCTTTTAATTACGTCTGAATGTCTTTGATTGTTACTCTATAAATCAGAAGTTGCCATGAAACATAAGAAGTTTGGCAAATATGATAATTGTATCAGTCGGACACGAACCATTATAGACCAGAAGAATAATGGTCTTGATATGTTGGATGGCTCTGAAAGAGGCTATGCATGGTCTAAGTGTTCAGATGTCTATGGGTATATTCAATTTTGTCGTAAGACGAACCGCATAGTCAGGTAGAAATTAGGAAATTTCATTTATTATTCCTGGGTTTTCCCAGAGGATACTTCATCAATGTCCATTTTCGTAAATGAAACGAGCTTAGTTTCCGTGCGCTACAAAACACAAAGGAAGGCAACAAAATCGATCTGTACGTTCCCGAAATAATTTTGACAAAGACAAGCTAAACTGAAAATAGGTAAGTACCTAACACTTTTGGATTCAGGGTGCTCTGTTTCGATAAGCGGATATGGAAAATCTGAGCTTTTTGGGTAGCGGTAGAAAAGTTAAAATGTTGTATTGTCATAAAAAAATATTATTTTATTCTACTCAGATTTTTTTTTCATTTCCACTTTTCAGAGTCAGGTTTATGGCTGCAAGATTTATTGGTCTAATTTTCCGAAACGCAAAAAAAATATTGTGAAATTCACCCAATAATATTTTAATTGGTTTTTAGAGACTAATAATAACGGATTGTTATTTCCTGAGTTTTTCAAAAAGCCAAAAAGTTCTATTTCTCAAAATAAGGATCTTTTTGATTCTTTCTTTAATTATACTAGAAATATTATGTTGTTATTAAGAACAAATAAGTATTTGATCAAATTTTGATCGGCTCCATAAAATGAAGAAATTCGATGTAGGTATACATATATGATTTTAACGGAGAGTTTCATTCCACCAGATGGAGACTTTTATAAAGAAGAATTCAAAATTGTTAGAGCCGTTCTCGCGCCAAATTCTTGAACGAAACACGTTTTTCAACTGTTGCCTCGCAACCTATGCTGTATTGATAACCCACAAAACAAAGACCGTACCAAAATCGGTACAATCGTTCGCGAAATAGGTTATCTTGGCACAGACATACATACATACAGGAAGACAGACCAAAGTCTGAAAATATACGTTTTTTGGACTCAGGGATCGGCTGCTTACAGTAGTATCAAACATTTTCAAAAAAATCTAGCATTTCTGCGATAAGACTAGGCACTTGAGAAAATCAAGATTTTTTTTATTAAACCGACGTAGTTGGTTGATAGAGCACTGAAAAATACAAAATACCTAATATTTATTCTATTGGTGCTGTTACTTTTGAAGTTGTGCAGTTGCAGTTGCAATTGATAACTTTTGACACCAACTTCACAAGTAGGTACCAGCACCAATAAAATAATAATATTTTGTATTTTTTTTGCACCAACTAATAACGTCCGTCCATTTTTTTTAAATAATGTTTATTGAACACTTTTGAGAGTAACATTAGTCACGAAAATCGTTGAACGTTCACTAATACCAAAGAAGATAGTACTTATCCTATTACCCACGTATATTCTTTGCTTGTACTTGTTATTATTCAGGGATTTACCATTTTACCACTGCTCTAACTCGAAAACCGTGAGGAAACGTTTCCGGACATTGTCTTTAATTCTGCCGCCTCAGACAGTCGAATTGTAGGTATACCTCCATTTGGGTTCGTCGGTCAAAAAGATTCACAACTTCATAATGACTCAGCGCTCACTTAGAAGCAAGCTAGATCTAGTTATTGTTGACATGACATATACGTTATTACGTTTGGATTATTTTTATATAAAAAAAATTATAGATTGACGCATTATTTGTGATTAAGTAGATACATTTCAAAATATATCTCGAAAATAAACATTCCTTGTATATGAAATACCTACGTCAGTTGAATAGAAAACATATTATGTACATGTTTTCATTCTATTACCAAATTGACCGTTAAAGTTCTGTCTGGTAGGATTAAATGAGAGATCATGTCGAGGAATATTTAAATTGGACGCATTTTTCCAAAAATATAGGTACCTACCTACTCATTTCTAAGTTGAGTGCACTTGGAAACTTAAAAGACACTTGGTCGATAAATTTTGAGATTAACTGAAACTTTCAACGATTTTTGATCACTAATAAAACATTTAAAAATGATAAAAAGATAAAACGATTCGATTGAAGAAGCAGCTTATAATGATATCAATTATATTTTTGTTTCTCTTTGTCAACTTTTCGGGAACTATCATTTGTAGTTCCTCAAAATCAATATTGAAAAGTTTTATTTGATTAAAAATGTGTCAATGTTTTTTGCACAAAAATAATGAATCCATTTATAAAGAGTTTTTAGATAACGTAAACTCGATTTTTTTTCCAATAATTGCATATATGTCCGTTACATAATGATGCACAATTGCACAACTTGAAAACTACGACCATCCATTAAGGTGGAAGAATTAGATATTAAATGAATGAAGTTTAATGAAGTTTACAGAACAATTTCAACTATTTGGGTTTATCGAAGATATTGCAAAAACACATTTTTGTGCAAAGAATATATAAATTCTAAATTCACAGTTTTGGTCAAGTATCTGAAATGATAATCAAATTTATGTTCTCATAAGAACGTCATATTCCTGTTGCTGAGTCATTTTTCGTAGACTTAGACTTCTGCTTTAAATAAATGTTAAACCAACATTTTTGCTTCATATTCCAGCCAAACCATAATTTTTGGAGAAATTACTCACTTATGTTAGATTATTTATGTTCGATGATTCTATCAATTTTTTGCATTTTCAATCCAGTCACACTTGCTCACTTTAATTTATTGTACAAACTAGCCGAAAAAGCAATTTTCTATATAAATATTTTTTAAATAAAATTAGACCAACTTTATTAGTTGCCAAAAGTCTTCTATCTAACTACAATTAATTGCATATCTTCAAAAGTGCCAGCACCAATAGAATTAATATTATTTTGTATTTTTACTAATAAAGTGGGTCCAATATTCGGTAAAAATATTTATTACACACTATAAAAATTAAGTTTAAAATTATTCAAGAAAAATTGTTGAACGTTCACCAATACCAAAAAAGATAGTAGGTACTTATCATATTACCCATGTATATTACTTGTTTGTACTAAATATTATTCAGAGATCTCAAAACATCGCTGCGGAAATACACATATTTCCGACTTAACCACTGCTGTAACTCGAACACCGTATTCTTTTTTGAAAAATGTACAATTTCAATGTTGCTAAATAAAATCTCTTCTTCAATTCAAAATTCCACGGAAATATACCAATATACCACTACTGTGACTTGAAAACCGTAACTTTTTCGAAAAAAATTGCATCCTCCACCCCCTTCGGTATGATTTTGGAGTAAAGCAAACATACAAACCAATTGTATACCTTTTTTGAAGTCGGTCAGAAATAGCTTTCTCATTGTTTTTTTAACCCACGTTGCCAAATCCATGCTATTTCCAATACTTGATTTTCCGAAATTATGCCTATTTTATGATATTTTAAACCCTTCTCAAAAATAGGACGATATATTTTAATTTGATTACATGTTTGAGTTTATTATAATATATGGGCCAATTTCCGAAACATCAAGATTTTCGAGATAGAGCCTTTAGAAGGGGAACATTTTAATTGATTGGCTAATTAGATATAGTTGCCTCTTGCCTCCTAAAAATAATTAACTTCTCACAAAAACTACCCTTTTTAGAAGATGTAAACTGTCCCCTAAATGTCACCGGTAGGTAAATTTGATATGGGTACGTTGTCATCCAGGATCAACCTCTTGCTTTTTACTTTCCTACCGCTGCTCTTAATGGTCGAGTAAGGAAAGTAGCTATTGTAATCTTTTAGAATTTTCGATGGGCCGTTTTCAACAGATATTTATGTTTCAGAGATCTCTGAGTCCGACAAACATATTTGCAGTCATTTGGTGCTTTGTAGGGTATCGAAGAGGCTCGCCGGTGACATAGAATTGGACGTCGCTTGCTCTGGTTGCTGGGCAATAGTTGAAAAACGTGTTTCGTTATATTTGCATCAAGTAAAACACATAGGTAAGTAAATTGTATCCGTGCATTTTACAACGTAATTATTACTTAAAGGATTTTAAAGCCTTCTTAGAACATCTAGTTCAACTATTGTCAGACAAGTGGATACTATTGAAATAGCAAGAGTATTTGATTAATTATACCTAAGTTACAAAAGGGAGTTTGGAATATTTCGGATTAGACGATTTCTTATGTCTTTCAAGTGATTGTGAATAGTTGAAGTTGTGTTTACTGCCTTTTTAAAAATTATTGCGGGTGACAATTCATCTATCTGATTCCGTTATATACCATGTACTGTTACACCTTTTTGAATACCAGACTGCAAGTGGATTTTGGGAGACAAATTACTTTTTTGACTTTATTAGATGCAGTGGAAAATACGAAATAATAATTATTTATTCTATTGATGTTGGTACTGGTATCTACTTTTAAATTACTTGATCGTAGTTTTCGTAAAAAAATAATTATTCTCAATCAATTCAGGTTGGTACCCATAGCGCACAATATTTCTTCACTGTATTTCAAGGTCATGCAGATGATAATATTTATAATAATAATGATCCATTTGATATGAAAAACAAATTGTGCAATATATTATATACTTATCAATAAATAATTTGATAGATATATACCTAGCAACAGAAATATTTAAGAACACATTCATTGGAATAACAATATAAATAATAAGAAGAATATATCAATATTGAGCAACCAATCCCCACATAAGTATAATACTGATAATAAGGTTCATCAATAACCAAACAAATCAAAATAAATTGAATGATTTATGAGAAATACTGAAAACAATCGAGTATGACGTAGGTACGTATATTATTAATTGATGTTCGGTAATTAATTAATCATTATGGGGAAACTGTCATTTTTTGTGTTGGATAAGAATGTTTGTATTTTTTTTCTAATCATTGTTCTGTTACTTCATACGAAAAATATCTTGTGTAACTACTATTCATTCGTATATTACCTATATCAGAATTTTTAAATGTTTCATAAACAAAATACAATGATGAGCAAATTTTTGGTAGCTAGAAAATATCTCTGGACTTTTCGAAGATATTGAAATAAAATTTTACAGAGATTACGGATATATTGAAATTCTAAAAGAATAATTTATCTTTTTGAATTTGAATAATTCGGTTTTTCAAAGCTCTCTGGAACCGACTCATCTTTGAAATATATTTCCTCTTGTCATACTTCTTGACTCTAGTCGTCAAAAGAAGGTTCTGGCATACTCTAAAAAAGATTTGGTGAAAATTTTACGATATTCGGATGATATTATGTAGGGACTTCAATATCAACTTTTCAGATGATAAGAACGACATTAATTGAATTTCCTAATGAACCATTAGGTTGGGTCTAATAATCGAAAATTAAGTACTAAGCGCATATTTCTTTTTAGGTAAATTACTTATAGAAATGTACCTATTGCGATCGTTCACACTTTTGAATTTCGAAAAAATTTCAACGGCATGTTGTTATATGTCTATAAGTTAGTCCAAAAAAACATTTGGTTCAAAAGTTTATATATATATATATATATATATATGGGATATTAGGAAATTTGTTAACACGATAGAGGTCGCAGTTTTGGAGGTATCAAGTTCAAATTTGCTACAAAAATCAATCTCTCGAATATCTCGGCCGAGTTCGTTATTGGGCAATATCGGGTAAGTAGTTTCAAAATGGCGACCGTTCAAACATTTAAAAAAATTGTCAAAAAAGAGCCGCATATAAATATCATCAAAATAAATTTAGGTTATAGATATAATCAGTACCTACAACTTTTGTTCAAAGCAATTTTTCATAAAATACACAGGTAAAAAAATAAAAATTAATAAAGAAAAATAACAAATATTGATAAAACATGAACACTCAATATAAATTTGATGTAATTGTACATTTTCTGGAGATCTTAATATAGACCCAGATTTAAAAAATATATAGCATATTTATTGAAAAGAAATAGGTGAAAAAAAAAAATTCTGCCTTGAAGTGGAACGCGAACCCTGTCTGATTTATATTTTACAGCCAAAACAAAAACCTCTAGCCGCAAGGCTATGACACATACGACAATTTTTATGTAGGTAGGTATACCAATGAAAAGCTTGTTCAAATTTCCTTTCCGCTGACTATATGCCATCGGGATTTTTTATTCCAGTTACCATATCTTTTTCAGAATAAAATGAAATAATTAAAAGTACAAATGAACTAGGTATTTTTGAACTTATCGATGATAATAAATCTAATAATGTAAACAAAATTAATTAAAAACTATGTAAATACTAATACAATATTGATATTTTGTATTGAGCTTGTGAAGGCCATCATATGTTTGATTAATTAATAAACTGTATAAGAATATAAATAATTATTGCACGGAGTGCCAATAGATGTGAAAACCAGACTAATGTTAATAATTATTTCATTTAAAAAATTTAAAAAATCAATAATTTAGTTATTCCTTTGTTTCAAGTTTTCACTTCTATCAGTAGTCCTTATGAATGCCACTGTTTTTTTTGATTGCTGAGAAATACTTCAATACAAAATTCTAACAATATTTTCCTTAAATACTTAGCTGTTTACCCATAGGAATGTAAGATGTATTTCTAAACAATTGATCATGAGTAAAGATGCTGCATTTTTTTATTTAATGAAAACTATTTATCGCCACAAATTGCAAAATCTTCCTAACAAGTGACAAGTTGGTAAATTAAAATCTTTTTGAATTGTTTTATCATTTTGATTGAATCCTAGGTCAATGTAGTGAATTTGAAATACCTTGGTACATAATGTTACCAAATCGTCAAAAGCATTCCATTAAGGACGTTATGATAATGTAGGTAATTATCAAAACAACTACGTTTTTGTATTGATTGATTTGAATTTGAATACACATTGTAATTAGATATAGCACATGTAGGTACCTACGTCAATCAAATATAGGTTGCATATTTTTTGGAAAATATCCATACAGGTTGGGCATTTTAAATGGAACGCTACTTATAGCGGCCCTGGGAATGAGATTTTTCTAAAATCCAAAAATACGTCCTCAAAGATATTTTATGGAGTTAGCTTTTGTCATGTAACAAAAATTGGGCCCCAAAGAGGGGGCGCAAACATAAACAACTTTGCTTTTTCAAATTAGAAGACAACACCTGTGGCAAATCTTTGGAAAGCTTAGATATTGGAAAAGAAATTTGTCGATAACATTTTTTACATCTGTCAAATCATGTGTCAAAAATTTACTAAAAACTGATTTCTAACTATTTAATGAACAATTACTTTAATACTGGAATGTCACCTTTTTAGCGTAACAGTTGTTGAATATCTGCCCCATTAAACTGTTGGCACAGACCCAACCGATGATAGAACTTTTCCCTTACTCTTCTCAAAACTTTTGGCGTGATTAAACGTATCTTTGCCCAAATTCTTGCATTTGAGTCTTCCAGATTTCTAGGTCTGTTGACATGGACCTTAGATTTTAAATCGCCCCATGAATACAAATCTAAGGGTGTAATATCCGGGGATCTGGGAGGCTACTCTATAACTCCTCGCCGTCCTATCCATCTATTTGGAAATGCAGCATTTAAGAGTTCCCTTACATTTCTTGCAAAATTAGGAGGAGCTCCATCCTGCTGAATAAATATCCTTAGTCTAGATTTCCATCGTTAGGGAATATTCCTTGGAGTTCTGGTATTAAAAATGTTTCAAGAAAATTTAAATACAGGCTCCATTTAAATTATCTAGAATACTGGAAGACTTAAAGAAAAGGATTCGGGCAGTGATACGCTTAATAACACTAGAAGTTTTGTGAAAAGTGAAGGAAGAGTTCTACTATCGGTTGGATCTGTATCGATCGGTTAATGCGGACATTTTCAACAACTGTTACGCTAAAAAGTGATCTGCCAGTATTAATATCATTATTAGAAATGTAATTGTTTATTAAATAGTTAAAAATCACTTGTTAGTAAATTTTTGACACATGGTTTGACAGATTTCAAAAAAATATCGACAAATTCCTTTTTCAATAAGCCACTACCAATTTGAAAAAACAAATTTGTTTAGGGTTGCGCCTCCCCTTTGGGGCCCCATATTTTACATTTCGAAAGCCAACTCCATACAAAATATTTGTGGATTTTTGAAAAATCTTATCCCCAGGGCAGCTATAAGCAACTTTCCATTTAAAATCCCCACACATGTATGTATATAGTATAACTTTTTGCTTCCAAGTCGACATATATAATTCGATTGTCTGCATGTTTTTCTATGGATGTTTGCGCCTTGATAGAGGACTATTGAGAGCTTGTCCCATTGAAAAAATCGACATTCAACATGTCCTTCCCCTCAAAAAGTTCTCCCCTCCCGGGGTGGAGGGGGATTTTTTTCGAAAATCCAAATTTGAGACTAAATAATTAAAGAAGAGACCATATTCGGCAACGTTTAAACTGGACATTTTTAAAAAAAATCATAGGTTTTCGAGTTAAAACAGAGGTAAATATCCATGTGTAGTTCTACGATGTTTTAAAATATCTGAATAAGTATAAAACAACGTATTTTGTTAAAAAATATTACACTCAAAAGTGTGAAATAAATATAAAAAATGGAATGACTTTATTAGTTGAGTACTGAAAAATACAAAATAATATTGATTCTATTGGTTCTAATACTTTTGAACTTTTCAATTTAACTACAACTGCACAACTTCAAAATTAGTAGTATCAATAGAATTAATATCATTTTGATATAATGAACGTGCTCTGATTACGATGATTACATTTTTAATTGAAACAGGAGTAATGAAAAATGGTTTCATGAAAAAAGATCAATATGTTATTCTCTTCAGAAATTCCCCCACGGCGGTAAGGGAAAATTTGTACAGTTTTTCTCGAAAATCGAAAATTTGAGGCTTCAGAAATAAAAATCCATTTCTTAATGTGAAATAAATAACTTTTCACAAAAACTAGGTCCCATATCAATCATCTCTTTGGAAAACTGAAGTCATGCTCAAATTAAATGTCAATCAAATAGTAACACGAGTCAATCAGACAAATTTCATATGCAGGTATTCACCAGATATCTAGATACAAAACCGAAACAACAACAACTAGATCTAGATATCTATTTTGTTTTATTTATTTTTAAGATTATTGAAAATATTTATTATGTTTTGTAATATACTAATCAGTTTATCAGTGCGTATTCAATTGTTTAGGAATTTCATTCATATCGTTTTGTTTACAATTTATTCATACAACGTAAATATCTAGGTACGTCAAATATTATGAGCTATTATTTTCCTGAGAAATGGAAATCCCCATTATTAAATAATATTTTTCCCAATCTCAGCCGTATTCACATACAAATCTAGTTCGACATTAGCTTGGTTTGATACCCAAACTGTCACGTCACCATATCGCTATCATAGTACTACTATAACTAATATCGAACTAAGTGTTGTTTATAAATACGGTTGCAAGTGTTTTCAAGGGAAGATGACTATGGAACTATCTAATATAAAAACGGATTTCAGCAGCATGGTGCCACCATCCGCACACAACATAGATGGTGTTTCGTAGCCATGGACTTACTATTTTTATGACATTTACGTTCTCAGAAGAAAGTTGTTGTAATATATGGAAGGATTTCCAAACGGATCCGGTACGCCTCAAACCAAAACTGAATTTCCAGTTTGTATTTTTCAAAGAACCAATTCAGACTTCTATGATTCTCAAGAAACATTATTTACATTTTCCAATTTTAATATCAACACCAGACTCCACAACTGTGATCACGCTCCATACAAAACTACAAAACACCGTGTTCCATGGCAACATTAATCAGATGCCTTAAAATATTAGCTTTTATGAGAATCAGTTTCCCTGGTAAATCAAGTCCATGCCAGACCATTATTCCAGGTTTGGACGGTAGATCCGAGCCTCAAAAACTCTGCTAGCTCCATATGAAGTCAGCACGACCACAACAAATAAAAATCAACAAAAATTAATCAAAAGCACATAAATGGATAGTACATAATTTGTGCTAATTTGTGCCATGAAAAAAAAATTCATATTCGGATTCAGTATAATAAAAAACATTCAATAATTTAAAAACCGAAAATTAAATAGAGAAGTAAGTATCCACTTTTATGAATAGACTGGAACCGCAAATTTTGCAACAGATACCGTTTATTTTGTGCTACTCAAATATGTAATTGCAGAATTAGTACCAGCGGCATTTCATCAGAAACCACCCAAGAACCAGCTAAAGCTCAAGAGTCATTTGTTATCAGCAAAATCCAGTCGTGACAATTGCAAAAGTTAAAGCCTACTTTGTGCTACCAAAATATTTAATTGCAGATTTTGTACCAGTGGCATTTCGTCAGAAACTATCTCAGATCTTATGTGTTCAGTTCCTGCCATTTCCCAGGTTGAAAAACTTTCTGTAATATGTAGTATGTATTCCCTATTTTGTTGACTCGTCACTTGTATACTTTTTCAAAGAGAGAGTCTTTGAATTCTTCCCTTAAAAGCGAGATTTCAAGTTGTTTTAGTGCAAATATTACACTACAATTCCATATGTGATATCAAATTTTTCATCACACGAAACTTCGTTATAAGTTCATATCTTACAATACATTTGCAATTACAAATCTTGGTAGCACAAAATATGCAATATCTGTTGCAAGATATGCAGTGCGAGTCTATTCATAAAAGTGGATACATGCTTTTCAATTCAAATTTTGGATTTCAATTTAATACCTAAGTGTTTTTTTTGGAAGCTGAATGCAAATATTCTATTTCTAATTGATGGCACGAATTAGCACTCTTTTATTTATGTGCTTGTTTTTTATTTTTAATTATTTTTTGTTGTGGTCGTGCTGACTTCATATGAAGCTAGTAACGCCACGATTTTTCAAAACGGCACGAGGTACAATTTTTTTCTTAGAAGCACAAATTAGCAGAAAATAAGCACTAAGAAATTTTCGATTTTGCCGATTTGGTCGTGCCTACTTCAGAGAGATCAAAAAGTCTCTTTCTTCATGTATTCATTGGCATGTATTGTTTTTAGGAAGGTGTATGTTGTCGGGAATTTTCGGCTCCATTAACACGAGAGAACCAAATACCTACTGTAGGTAGTAATATCAGATGGTTTCATTTTCGGAGAAGGTTTTTTTAATCGTTTTTTCCAACTCTGAGAATTCAAATACACCTAAATATTACTCATTATCAAAATTAGAATTTTATAAGAGTACCTAACTTCTTACTGGGAAGTCAATAAAGATAACAGAATAGGATACATAATATACGACCTCATAGTTTATACAAAATTACCTGGCGTCTCGCGTAGCGCTTGTTAACAGCGCCTTGGAGTTGCATCATGCATCTTTGCATCTGTTTGTTGTTGTTTAGTTGTCGCTATACTTTTCTAAACACAGTGGAAATATCATCCTCATCAATGGGGGGTCCCAAGTCCCAACCAACAACTGTCTCGTTTAACACACAAGACCAAGCTGATGATTTCGGGAAAGAGACAGTTCATTCATAGATATATAATAGTTAATTATTAATTGATATAGATACACATAATTACTTATAAGTTACATTCGATCGAAATGTGATTATGATAAGAGCATTTTGAGAACGAATAAATTAATTTTCCATAAATATGTAGATAGATTGACATTTCTGAAAGTAGGTAATATTTATAATAATTTATGTAAAATTTACTAATACAATCGATAAAAAACTTTTTTCGAAAATATAAAAAATATCCGGTGAGATACACTGAAAATGTGTAATATTTTTATATGAGAAAAAAGTATATAGAACTTATTTGTTGGTCCTCTAAAAAATACAAAATTATATTGATTCCAATGATGGTTCTAACTACACAAAATCAAAATTGCCAGTACCATTTCTTAGAATTAAGATTATTTTGAATTTTCAAGTACGTACAACTAAAAAAGCCGGTCCCATATTTTATAAGAATCCGTGGATAATTATATTCAAAAAAAAATATCATTAGAAACTCCAGAGTAATTAGAACGTTTAAAGGAATTTTATTGTGAATATCCTTATTAGGCATTTCTGAACGTCTTCCGATCAACCCTATATATAAAAAAATGTTAAAGGAAGCCTCAATTTACCTAGAAGCAGATCGCAGGTAGATAAATGATAAAGAAAGTAGATGATGCAACTTGAAATGCTTATGTCAGGAATGTCAGCTAGATAGTAGTTAGATAAAATGTGTTTGTTTTTTATGTAAATTCACACTTTTGAATTTCGAAAAAAATTCAATGGCATGTTGTTATAGGTATGTATATAATTAAGTCCATAAAAACTTTTGGTTCAAAAGTTTATATATATATGGGATATTACTAAATTTGTTGACATGATAAAGTACGCAATGTTGGAGGTATCAAGTTCAAATTTGCTACAAAAATCAATCTCTTAAATATCTCAGCCGAGTTCGTTATTGGGCATTATCGAGTAAGTAGTTTCAATATGGCGACCGCTCAAACATTTAAAAAATTATCAAAAAAGGGCCATAGTGTTAATATCATCAAACATAATTTTGAGTTATAGATATAATCAGTACATACAACTTTTCTTCGAAGCAATTTTCCATAAAATGCAGAGAAAAAATAAAAAATGATAAAGAAAAAAATTAGAAATATTGGTAAAATATGAACGCTCAACATAAATTTGATGTAATTGTACATTTTTGGAGATATTAATATAGACCCTGATTTAAAAAAATATTATATTTTGATTTGGTATGTATCATCAAAACTTTTGCACAGTGCATTTTTATTATTTTTCTGCAATTAAAAAAAGATTACTAAATAACAATCTTCTTCAAAATTCAAAAGATATACAAATATATATACCTTGTACTTATTACAGCCTTATTCTAATTAAAAACAATATTTTTTTTTATTGGGAACCATCGAGAATGTGAAATAATTATGCCCAATATGCACTGAAAAAATTATCATCAATATGTTACAAAAATTATTCTACGTAATTAATGCATTGCAATTCCATAAATATTAAACCATATTTTATATTTACAACAGATATACAAAAAAGAGAAACAGGAAACCAGGATGGACTTTACTAGTGCACTGAAAAAATGCAAAATAATATTAATTCTACTAGTATCTACCTACTTTCTTCTTTGGGAAGTTGGGATTTAAAAAAATCCCCAATATTTCTAATTTTTTTCTTTATCAATTTTTATTTTTTCTCTGCATTTTATGGAAAATTGCTTCGAAGAAAAGTTGTATGTACTGATTATATCTATAACTCAAAATTATGTTTGATGATATTAACACTATGGCCCTTTTTTGATAATTTTTTAAATGTTTGAGCGGTCGCCATATTGAAACTACTTACTCGATAATGCCCAATAACGAACTCGGCTGAGATATTTAAGAGATTGATTTTTGTAGCAAATTTGAACTTGATACCTCCAACATTGCGTACTTTATCATGTCAACAAATTTAGTAATATCCCATATATATATAAACTTTTGAACCAAAAGTTTTTATGGACTTAATTATATACATACCTATAACAACATGCCATTGAATTTTTTTCGAAATTCAAAAGTGTGAATTTACATAAAAAACAAACACATTTTATCTAACTACTATCTAGCTGACATTCCTGACATAAGCATTTCAAGTTGCATCATCTACTTTCTTTATCATTTATCTACCTGCGATCTGCTTCTAGGTAAATTGAGGCTTCCTTTAACATTTTTTTATATATAGGGTTGGTCGGAAGACGTTCAGAAATGCCTAATAAGGATATTCACAATAAAATTCCTTTAAACGTTCTAATTACTCTGGAGTTTCTAATGATATTTTTTTTTGAATATAATTATCCACGGATTCTTATAAAATATGGGACCGGCTTTTTTAGTTGTACGTACTTGAAAATTCAAAATAATCTTAATTCTAAGAAATGGTACTGGCAATTTTGATTTTGTGTAGTTAGAACCATCATTGGAATCAATATAATTTTGTATTTTTTAGAGGACCAAGAAATAAGTTCTATATACTTTTTTCTCATATAAAAATATTACACATTTTCAGTGTATCTCACCGGATATTTTTTATATTTTCGAAAAAAGTTTTTTATCGATTGTATTAGTAAATTTTACATAAATTATTATAAATATTACCTACTTTCAGAAATGTCAATCTATCTACATATTTATGGAAAATTAATTTATTCGTTCTCAAAATGCTCTTATCATAATCACATTTCGATCGAATGTAACTTATAAGTAATTATGTGTATCTATATCAATTAATAATTAACTATTATATATCTATGAATGAACTGTCTCTTTCCCGAAATCATCAGCTTGGTCTTGTGTGTTAAACGAGACAGTTGTTGGTTGGGACTTGGGACCCCCCATTGATGAGGATGATATTTCCACTGTGTTTAGAAAAGTATAGCGACAACTAAACAACAACAAACAGATGCAAAGATGCATGATGCAACTCCAAGGCGCTGTTAACAAGCGCTACGCGAGACGCCAGGTAATTTTGTATAAACTATGAGGTCGTATATTATGTATCCTATTCTGTTATCTTTTGATTACTTGATTGACTTCCCAGTAAGAAGTTAGGTACTCTTATAAAATTCTAATTTTGATAATGAGTAATATTTACGTGTATTTGAATTCTCAGAGTTGGAAAAAACGATTAAAAAAACCTTCTCCGAAAATGAAACCATCTGATATTACTACCTACAGTAGGTATTTGGTTCTCTCGTGTTAATGGAGCCGAAAATTCCCGACAACATACACCTTCCTAAAAACAATACATGCCAATGAATACATGAAGTAAGAGACTTTTTGATCTCTCTGAAGTAGGCACGACCAAATCGGCAAAATCGAAAATTTCTTAGTGCTTACTTTTTGCTAATTTGTGCTTCTAAGAAAAAAATTGTACCTCGTGCCGTTTTGAAAAATCGTGGCGTTACTAGCTTCATATGAAGTCAGCACGACCACATCAAAGAATAATTAAAAATAAAAAACAAGCACATAAATAAAAGAGTGCTAATTCGTGCCATCAATTAGAAATCCATATTTGCATTGAGCTTCAAAAAAAACACTTAGGTATTAAATTGAAATCCAAAATTTGAATTTAAAAGTATGTATCCACTTTTATGAATAGAATATATATATATATATATATAAAGATATCTATATTTCATAAATGAAAGAGTATAATATATATAATAATGATAGATGCTCTACACCTTTGTGCTTTTATTTAGTTGGACACAACCACCACTAGAAGCGGATCACGTGATTTCAAGCTTGTTAGTTTTCATCAGCGCCACATAAGTGGAAGCTGTATCCAACTAGACAAAAGCAACTGGAAGATAGTCGGAATTTACCAGACCAGATCTACCAGCGGGACACACTTCGCGCCACCTAGGTATTGAGAGCCTAATTACGTTTAGCGTAAGGATATGTGTAAATGAAGATATCTATATTTCATAAATGAAAGAGTATAATATATATAATAATGTGGCGCTGATGAAAGCTAACAAGCTTGAAATCACGTGATCCGCTTCTAGTGGTGGTTGTGTCCAACTAAATAAAAGCACAAAGGTGTAGAGCATCTATCATTATATATATATATATATATATATATATATATATATATATATATATATATATATATATATATATATATAATAATCTTTATTCAGGTTAACATACAAATCTTGATTAAAAAATAGTATGCTAATAGATTGTCTGACTTAATAAAGTCCAACAATCCCCTACCGAGATGCAAATAGCATCTGTGTGTAGACCTGAACTTAATAATGTATTAAAATCTACAAGCTTAACATAATCTAAATATACATATTAATATACAATAAATAAACAAATAATAAAATTAAAATGCAACAAAACTATAAATACAACTACAAATGTAAAGAAAGACACATGATATAGGAAGTATTAAATATTAAAACAGATTTTTTAAGTATTATAACAATATCTATGTATATTATAACTTCAAATTATTTAAAATCCAACTCTTAATATGAAATTTAATATGCCCTCTAGAGAAGTTTAATTTTTTTAGATTGTTATCTAATCTATTGTAGACAAGTTTGGATCGATATAAACTAGTTTTTTGACCAATATTTAATTTAGTTTTACTTACTGTAAGCGATTTGTGTCTAGAAAATAAAGATGCTTCAGCAATAGTATACTCTTCCGTAGATTACAATAATTATTTATTAGTGCTTCCAAAATATATTTTTGATTGATGTTCAGCAATCGTGTCTCCCTAAAAAGGTTGTGTTGTTTACCAAAAGTTAAAATTTTGATAGCACGCTTTTGTATTCTTACTATCGGCCCTAATGTATTTGAATAAGCTGAACCCCAACAAATAATTCCATAAAATAGGACGCTACAGAACAAAGCATGGTATAATTTTAATAAATCATTTTTTTCAAGAATATATCTCATTTTATAGAAAACAAAAAGAAGGTATCTTACTTTTTTAACAATACTAAAAATATTTTTCTTCCAATTCCAATTTTCATCTAGTATAACACCAAGGTATTTAACTTCATTTACCATTTTTATTTTATCACATCCACAGTTTAAGTTATTATAACAAACATCATCATGTATTGTGAGTCCGTCTGTAACAGGGAGCTTATCCGCATATAGAGACACATATAAAACACTGGATTTTGACATATTTAAAGACACTTTGTGATAATTAAACCATTTCCTTATAATTTTTAAAGAATGTTTGGCATTGGCTGTAACTTCATCCCAACTCTCACCACTACAAATAATGACTGTGTCATCCGCAAAAGATACAATAACACCCGGTAAATTAAGATTCAATAACCCATTAATATAGGCATTAAATAATAATGGACCCAAAATTGAACCTTGAGGGACTCCACAAGTAACTAAGCTGTAAGAACTTTCAAAACCATTAATGAGAACACACTGAAATCAATTTGATAGATAGTTACGCATCAAATCATTAACAATCCCTCTTATACCTATATCATTCAATATAATCAATAGAAGTTCATGTACTACCGTGTCAAAAGCCTTCGCTAGATCGAGAAATATTGCTATTACCGATCTGCTATTGTCAAGTTGGTTACATATGAAGTTATTGACATAATTTAAGGCATCATTTGTCATATATATATATATATATATATATATATATATATATATATATAATTTATTCTAAATTCACGATTTTTGCCCTGAAGAAGAGAATAAACATTCTCGAAAGCTCGGCTTCAATCAAAGAATTTAATTTAATATATGACTGCATCCCCAAGAACATCTTTTTATTTATTATAAAACCAGTCAAGAATACAAAATCAATATATATATATATATATATATATATATATATATATATATATATATATATATATATATATATATATATATAAATAAAAACTTTTGAACCAAATGTTTTTTTGGACTAACTTATAAACATATAACAACATGCCGTTGACTTTTTTTCGAAATTCAAAAGTGTGAACGATCGCAATAGGTACATTTCTATAAGAAATTTACCTAAAAGCACTTAAATCGAGATCCGAGATTAAAAATTACAATTTATCATTGATATTCACAAGAAATTCCCAAATGTTGAGTTTATCTCAATTAAAAAATTCCATATTTTGTTATTATTTCCATTTCGCATGAGTTCAATTTGCAAATAATGATGCCATCCATGTTGATGTAAGATATTTGGCAGATAAATTATTATTGATGATGCAATTCAAATTTGTTCTGGAAGTTGTTTATAATAATGATAGAGAATGTTGATTTTTGCTTCCTTATAAGCCCACAGTTGTTAGGAAAACATAATTCAGAATTCATATTTTGGAAGGTAATTAAATTACCTATTTATTTTAATACCAATTTAAGTCAACAGTGCAATTTTCTGTTTAGTTATAATAATGACTATAGTCCATTTGAGAAAGGTGTAGAGTAATAAATTATGATACTAATGCAGGGATCTCAATTGAATTATGGCGCTTATATGACTATTGGCTATTATCCCAATCTAGTGATTACTAGCTTCAACTGAGAATACAATAAATGAATGACTTCTTCTTATGCAATTAATTATGTTTGCCGATACGGTCACCAGAGGTCACTGTATGCAATTTTAATAGTTACATTAAAATAATAATTTTTATTGAGATATATTTTATTCAGCATACAGCATTTATGTTTTCATTCAATGTACATACGTATCCGTATGAACAATCATCAATGGCCTTCGATTTTTTTTCAAGAAAGGAGGCGTACAAAATCTAAATTATAATCTCCATTCACAAGATGACCTTGGTAATAACAACGGAAATTTAATTTTATTAAATATTTTTGAAGGTGTGGAAACAGTAGCTCAAAAATATTTGTATGATGGGAGAAGATTTCAATGTTAGTTTTAATCTTTATCAATTAAATTTTCTTACGTTAATTTATATCATTGATAAAATGATACTTATTACATTTATACTGAATTAAGTAATGACTTCGCGGACAAATATTTGATTTGGTATAACTAGTTCAAGTTTATAGGGAAAAGGATTGCAGCGAGCAAAATTTAATAAATAATTTGTGTTACAAATGCATGATATTGAAAAAAGTACATTTATGTCGATCAGCCGGTATGTCGGATTGCCAGTATTCAAATGCTCTGTTGGTGTAGAAGTAAGGTTAGGTTAGGTCGTAGCCCTTTTTAGAAAGCTCACAGCTGACCAGGGTTCGATTGTTCGGCATAATTTTTTTTTTGTTATTTGAAATTGATAAACAAAATTCTAAAGATCATATGCAATAATTATAGAGGTATAATTTTTGTCAAAAGAGGCTCAATATTGTTAAAATTTAATGAATCAAGGACAAATTTCAACCACTGGTCAATCACTATAGTCCATTATTTGAGAAAGGTGTAGAATAATAAATTATGATACTAATGCAGGGATCTCAATTGAATTATGACGCTTATATGACAGAATACAATAGAGATCCCTTCATAATCATAATTTATTACTCTACACCTTTCTCAAATGGACTATAGTCATTATTATAACTAAACAGAAAATTGCACTGTTGACTTAAATTGGTATTAAAATAAATAGGTAATTTAATTACCTTCCAAAATATGAATTCTGAATTATGTTTTCCTAACAACTGTGGGCTTATAAGGAAGCAAAAATCAACATTCTTTATCATTATTATAAACAACTTCCAGAACAAATTTGAATTGCATCATCAATAATAATTTATCTGCCAAATATCTTACATCAACATGGATGGCATCATTATTTGCAAATTGAACTCATGCGAAATGGAAATAATAACAAAATATGGAATTTTTTAATTGAGATAAACTCAACATTTGGGAATTTCTTGTGAATATCAATGATAAATTGTAATTTTTAATCTCGGATCTCGATTTAAGTGCTTTTAGGTAAATTTCTTATAGAAATGTACCTATTGCGATCGTTCACACTTTTGAATTTCGAAAAAAAGTCAACGGCATGTTGTTATATGTTTATAAGTTAGTCCAAAAAAACATTTGGTTCAAAAGTTTTTATTTATATATATATATATATTGATTTTGTATTCTTGACTGGTTTTATAATAAATAAAAAGATGTTCTTGGGGATGCAGTCATATATTAAATTAAATTCTTTGATTGAAGCCGAGCTTTCGAGAATGTTTATTCTCTTCTTCAGGGCAAAAATCGTGAATTTAGAATAAATTATATATATATATATATATATATATATATATATATATATATATATTTATATGACAAATGATGCCTTAAATTATGTCAATAACTTCATATGTAACCAACTTGACAATAGCAGATCGGTAATAGCAATATTTCTCGATCTAGCGAAGGCTTTTGACACGGTAGTACATGAACTTCTATTGATTATATTGAATGATATAGGTATAAGAGGGATTGTTAATGATTTGATGCGTAACTATCTATCAAATAGATTTCAGTGTGTTCTCATTAATGGTGTTAAAAGTTCTTACAGCTTAGTTACTTGTGGAGTCCCTCAAGGTTCAATTTTGGGTCCATTATTATTTAATGCCTATATTAATGGGTTATTGAATCTTAATTTACCGGGTGTTATTGTATCTTTTGCGGATGACACAGTCATTATTTGTAGTGGTGAGAGTTGGGATGAAGTTACAGCCAATGCCAAACATTCTTTAAAAATTATAAGGAAATGGTTTAATTATCACAAAGTGTCTTTAAATATGTCAAAATCCAGTGTTTTATATGTGTCTCTATATGCGGATAAGCTCCCTGTTACAGACGGACTCACAATACATGATGATGTTTGTTATAATAACTTAAACTGTGGATGTGATAAAATAAAAAGGGTAAATGAAGTTAAATACCTTGGTGTTATACTAAAATATATATATATATATATATATATATATATATATATATATATATATATATATATATATATAAATTATTATTGATGATGCAATTCAAATTTGTTCTGGAAGTTGTTTATAATAATGATAAAGAATGTTGATTTTTGCTTCCTTATAAGCCCACAGTTGTTAGGAAAACATAATTCAGAATTCATATTTTGGAAGGTAATTAAATTACCTATTTATTTTAATACCAATTTAAGTCAACAGTGCAATTTTCTGTTTAGTTATAATAATGACTATAGTCCATTTGAGAAAGGTGTAGAGTAATAAATTATGATTATGAAGGGATCTCTATTGTATTCTGTCATATAAGCGTCATAATTCAATTGAGATCCCTGCATTAGTATCATAATTTATTATTCTACACCTTTCTCAAATAATGGACTATAGTGATTGACCAGTGGTTGAAATTTGTCCTTGATTCATTAAATTTTAACAATATTGAGCCTCTTTTGACAAAAAGTATACCTCTATAATTATTGCATATGATCTTTAGAATTTTGTTTATCAATTTCAAATAACAAAAAAAAATTATGCCGAACAATCGAACCCTGGTCAGCTGTGAGCTTTCTAAAAAGGGCTACGACCTAACCTAACCTTACTTCTACACCAACAGAGCATTTGAATACTGGCAATCCGACATACCGGCTGATCGACATAAATGTACTTTTTTCAATATCATGCATTTGTAACACAAATTATTTATCAAATTTTGCTCGCTGCAATCCTTTTCCCTATAAACTTGAACTAGTTATACCAAATCAAATATTTGTCCGCGAAGTCATTACTTAATTCAGTATAAATGTAATAAGTATCATTTTATCAATGATATAAATTAACGTAAGAAAATTTAATTGATAAAGATTAAAACTAACATTGAAATCTTCTCCCATCATACAAATATTTTTGAGCTACTGTTTCCACACCTTCAAAAATATTTAATAAAATTAAATTTCCGTTGTTATTACCAAGGTCATCTTGTGAATGGAGATTATAATTTAGATTTTGTACGCCTCCTTTCTTGAAAAAAAATCGAAGGCCATTGATGATTGTTCATACGGATACGTATGTACATTGAATGAAAACATAAATGCTGTATGCTGAATAAAATATATCTCAATAAAAATTATTATTTTAATGTAACTATTAAAATTGCATACAGTGACCTCTGGTGACCGTATCGGCAAACATAATTAATTGCATAAGAAGAAGTCATTCATTTATTGTATTCTCAGTTGAAGCTAGTAATCACTAGATTGGGATAATAGCCAACTTTATTATAAATTGTACTTTATTATGAATATCGTTATAAAATATGAGACAAGAAACTTTACAGCATGAATGCTATATATTTTTTTTAAATAAAATATTACATAAACAATGTCCTAGTGACCCATTCAATTGATTTTTGACGAGAGAACATTTCAGAATTGATTATAGAAATCGATGCTGAAAGAAGATTGTAGTTAAGTTTGTCCTCTCAGACATAGATGGCGGAACACAAATGAAATTTTTTTTCGAAACTCGCACCCTCTTGAGAATAGCTATTTGTAAGAAATTTGGAATATAACAATTTACAATGTAAAAGAAAATTTATTTGATTACCAAATTATATGGAACTTGAATGGTGTAGATAATTAAAATTATGTATCAATTTTCACTGTATACAGGGTGGTAAATATTGGTTATTTCGAATTCACCCTATGACTCAGGCTTTCTATTTGTTTCTTTTGACAGCAAATGAGGGG
Source organism: Crioceris asparagi (assembly GCA_958507055.1). Taxonomy (NCBI): domain Eukaryota; kingdom Metazoa; phylum Arthropoda; class Insecta; order Coleoptera; family Chrysomelidae; genus Crioceris; species Crioceris asparagi. The sequence goes on along the minus strand of OY293831.1, from coordinate 14,005,338 downwards.
GGATATTCGACTTTAATTTTAGTAGGAAATAAGACTACAAAATACATAACATAGTTTATTTTACACACATAATCATACACAATCTTGAAAATCAATTATTACAATACAATGTAATTTACAGTGATGCTATTTCTAACGAAGTACACAGGGTAGAAAATAACATAATAATTCATCTATAATATATATTTATTAGCTTTATTTTACACATTATAAATTAGTCGGAAAACTACAAATTTACAATTCTATTTATTTTTATTTTCTTCATTATTATAGTTTTAACATTATAACAACATCGATTTTTATTTCAAAAATTAAATTCTTCATCTATTTGACTTGGAGTCATTTTTCCAAAAAAAAAACAAAATGAGATGGAGTTTTATGGTTATTTGCAGTGTCTGTACAAAATCCTACCACAAACAAAATTACCCGAACAGAAAGTTGATTTTAATTTGGGCGCTTAACTTTCCTGAAGTTACAATTTAATTTTTTATTATTGAAATTTTGAGAAAACATGCAATAGATTTGTAGTTTCTACGCCAATGGAAGAAAGGGGTTCATGTTTAAAATAATTTAGTCTGGACAACTTGTGTGATTTAAAAAATGTACTCCTGATGTGACACAATTTTTATGTACCTATTTCATTAATTTTCTGTCGTTTATACGAAACAATTATTTAAACGTTTATTTATATGAAAGTTTCTTATTCTCTGTTTTTCCACAGATTTAATCATGTTTTATGTTACTTAAAAAAAGAGCAAGTGTGAGTCTGACTCATACGCGAAGGGTTCCATACCGTGCTATAAGAATAGTCGACCTATTAAGGTTTAAATGATACATCCATTCAATTCCTTTCAATTCCTAACTTGATGTAATTCTCATTATTTATTCTTATAGCAGCTATAGAAATACACGCTGACAGACAGACGGACAGCGGAGGCTTAGCAATAGGTTATTTGAGTATGGAACCCTAAAACGGTTATCAACCTAGCGATCTCTTACGTAGGTAAGTTTGCTTCAATTATTTTCTTTCGAATATGTTCTCGCTTGTTGTAAGACCTTTCTACGGACACCCTGTATTAGATTACAAGTTCTATGGAAATACTGGACATTTCAACCGTCTTAGTTTTTAAACTCTTGTATCACAAATTATATATTGCATAAATATGAATAAAATTATACAAAACATAGAATCATATCTAAAAATGCTCCATAATAATAATTTATAATATCATATTGTTTTTACACATTTTTGTATACACATAGTATTTATTATATATCGGACAGTGTCGACATCATTTCATAATTTATACAATAACATTACACTTACAAGAAACTTGAGTGTTTATGTCTTATTGTTGTAAGAATATTATAATACAGATATTTAGATTGTAGAAAATATCGTTCATCGTATACGTTTTAATCAGTGTTTCAGGATTAGATAGTTCCATAGAAATATGACAGATTAAATAACATCTTTTAATATCATCGACTCTGGACCTGATGGATTATTTGCGCTCAAATAACTTTGCAAGGCCTCAGTGTTTTTTCTAAAAGAAACCTTTTTGGGTACACGAATTATGAAAACAATATTTCATAGCTAGTACCTACCCACGGTTCTGTAAGCGTCATGAAATCATTTAAAATGCATAAAAATCCATGTAACGGAACTCCAACTTTGACACAGCCTTTTATATTGTTTACTAGCCACGCCTATACTTTCTTCTTCTTGTTTGTTCCCTTCGCCCTTGTATTCTGAATACCTAGGTGCATTCATTTAATATCTTTCCGGGGATTACAGGTAGTTTTCATAAAACATACTTACTAAAAAATTAGGTTATGTTGCTATAATCAACGACAAATTTACTTAGGTAGGTATTTCATGTTTAGATTCTGAAGAAATCAGAAATGCTCTGCCAGATCTTAGTCATGTAGTTAAGACAACTACTTACGAAGAATATTTTGGTGAAATTAGAAGCCTTACAAAGATAAATGTGCAATTCTTGTAAACGATTCGAGTCTAATAATTTTGATAAACATATAGGTATATTTGTATGGAACAATCAATGTCTAGATATACCAAAAGCTCCTTAATTGAGCTTAAAAACACACAAGATCTTGATTGCCTTATTGCACAGATAAATATAAAATATTAGTAAAAAGTAACGAAACTTTTTTATATTTCGATTCCTGATTACAGAAAATTTTTCAAATAACATTGAATAATTAAAAGATATATTTTTCTCAAGTAGAACATCCTGTATATTGTATATTTTTCGCGAATCTACTAAATTTGGAATATATATTTTTTAATCTGATACTCAAGATATCTTTCTTATTATTTTTGGTAATATCCATTTAAAAAAAAACTGATATGGCATTAAACCAATACTCATTCTTTTTTTAATTGGTTGCTGGCATTTTCTACGTCTAAGATCATTCAGATTATCAGATTTGATTTTATAAATGACGATTTTGTGAAATCCCCATCGAAAATATCTAATAGTGGTAAATCAGGAGGTATTGCTGGCGACTACTGTTCTTTCTGATAAACTTCATGTAGTTAATCGTGTAATTGACGTTTCAGTTTTACTCTATTCAATCTAGAATAAGCAATGAAAGAAAAACTGCCTTCTTATTTCTATAGCATAAATTAAGTATTTTCCAATTTCACTTTCAAATGGCCTATTAACTTTTTAACATTTCTATTGTTACTTTTAGAAAAATATATCTTTGAATTATTCTGCAATACTCGTAATGCTGCACCCAGATTTTTTTTAAATTATTTATGATGATAGCTTGATTTATTTCGTAAAACATGTAAACTTACCCGGAATTTAAATATAGCAAGTTACGTTGCCTTTTGTACATGCTGTATAAAATGCCATGTCACATAATCCTGGAATTTATCTAGGTACTGATTGGGCCCCCCAAATGGCTCATTGCATTTTTTGTGTCAGCCAAAAAAGCTTGCTGCTCTTTTTTTTGAGCTGTCATAGATTTTTAAATAATATATTTTACATCGTATACTACAAAATCCGATCGATAATATTTCAATAATTTAATTTATTTAATATAAATAAATTAATAATGAGTAGGTACATCTATTTATATATTAGAAAATTATATAATTAATAATAAAAGTTCAATATAATCAAGGTGTTTATAAACAAAATTTTAACTATAAGGTAAAACAAATATAAATAATAATATTGATAGTAGGTATAGTACGATTTTTAAAATTAGTTATTGGGAATATTGTCAGAATATTCCATTATATCTGTAAAGAGGGTAAGCTGAATTTACATTATGTACATGAAAAGGTAGATCTAAATTGATATTAGACGGTAAAAGTACAACATTTTAACGGGCCTTGAAATTTACCAAACGATTTGCTTACAGAATGCAGTCCCTAAATTATAGTTGGAATGATATTTGACGTTCTTTTTCAAATACACCAATATTAATAAATGTAAATTCATCCTAACATCTCAACAAATACATTTCAGTGATTGCTAGAGTGAGATAGTTCAATTTTAGTTAATATTTTCGGCCGTACTCATAATTATCCCAGAAAAAAAATCTTTGGTTATGTCAACACTAAAAGTGACAGCTGACATAAGACCGTACGGGTAGGTACTATGAAACATAAAGCTTTAAATATGATTACTATATCTATGCGTAAAGCTCAAGATTAATCAACTATTCTCAAAATCTATACGGTAATATTGTTTTGTTTTGAATCTTTTAAATTAATTTTCTCTAAGGTTGTTACCTATGTTCTGCTAATTCACACCTGCCGAGAATTTGTATGGTCTGTAGATATACGGAGTATATGCTTGGTTTTGTACCATTTTCCGGGACAAAATTCTAAAAATACCAGTAGCCTCATTCTGTAAACATTTAGGTTCCATTCAAATCCCTGATCAACAAATAAAGTTGCATGTAGTCAAATGCAAATATTGTGCTAGAAAATCAGAGAAGAATACCTAATCACATCTGGGTGCAGAAGTTCTGTATTTACAGCTCGACTACAGGCAACGTTATTCCATAAAAGAGGATCACATTCGAATTCAAATGCTTATAGAACGAGGCTGCTGGTATTTTTTGCATTTTTTCTCTGTTAATGGTACAAAATCATTAGGTATATCGTTTTTCAAAAACGTAGGTATTCTACAAAGGTTTTGTACCATTTTCCGGGATAAAATGCTAAAAATACCAGTAGCCTCAATCTGTAAGCATTCGGATTCACTTCTGATCCACGATTTGCAAATAAAGTTGCAGGTAGTCGAAATGCAATTATTACGCTATTCAATCATAGAACATTAAGTAACTACTCCATTTTGATGTAGTTCTGTGTTTACTGATTGAGTAAAAGCAAGTTGATAAGCGGAGAACCCAATTCGAATTCAAATGCTTATAGAACAACGTTGTTGGTATTTTAAGCGTTTTTTTATTTCAGCAAAACCATTATATATATTTTTTTCTATAATGGTTTTTACCATTTTCTAGGAAAAGTTCTGATGATACCAAAACAGCTTGTTCTAGACCATTACCGAAAAATGGTTTCAATGACTTTTGGGATACGGATAAACCTGATTTTCCTTGGAATTTCTGCTGTACAAATCCATTTTTAACAACATTAGTGACTTACCAGCTATATCAAAAATGCAAAAGGAAAATGAAGCCATCTCACTCTAGCATCATATAAATACTCATTAATAAGAAGAAGAAGAGAAAAAAAACAACAACAAACTTTTCCATTTTACATAATAAGGTAGTTTGAAAAACACTCAATCCCCACTCTCTCAATAAACGGATGCGTTATTATGTGTGGCGGCATCGTAGTTGATCTGCAGGTACGATGGTATGGCGGCATTGAGCTCTGACGCCCGCCGCCTCAGGGCCGCGATGCTGTGTCCGCGCCAAACGTCGTCCTCGTCGCCGCCCCCACCACCACCGCTGCCGTTGCCCGGGGACGAGACTGGTGGCGTCCCACTGCCGCCGCCGCCGCCTGCCGACGAGCAGGGTATCTGGGGGGACGGGGACGCGCCGCCCCCGGGATTGCCGCCTCCGTTGTTGGAAGGGTTGCTGCAATATGTCATCATGCTGTCACCTGAAATCAACAAGGAAAGTGAGGGTGGCTGGTTGAGAGACATATGGTTTTAGGTAGATAGGTTTCGGTATAGACATGGTGTTTTGAGAGTATATGGAAATAGCAAAATAATATAAGCTCCAGATTTATTATTGTAAATTTTAAATTCTTGAGTATCATCATTGAGCTCAAGGTTGAGTTTAGTGGAGAAATCCGTGGTAAGAAGGAACCGTTCTCGGAACAGTGAATTTTCAACAATGTTCTATGGTTATGGTAGACAAAAATTGAAATTTGTTATCGACATAATAATTATTTCGCATATCCATTTATATTCAGGCTCGGGAATAAGGATACAAAAATATGAAGGATGGCATAATTGAACTAAAAATAAATGTTTCTAAGCTTGTTCCCGACTGAAAGATTCGAAATATGTCTCAGCGCTAAAATTTTTAAGTTTTCTTCACTTGTAGCTACTTTCTTCTTCAATTGTTCAAGTTTTATTTGTATTTGTTTCAGATATAGTTAGTTTGCAATTAAGAAATTGAAGATGAATTGATGATAAAACTAACAAAATAAACTGAAATGGCATAAATTGAAATAAAATTTTTGAAAACATCGCCTTCCACTCCGACAAAATTATTTTTTATACGTTTACGAACAAGGGATTTCTATTATATTCTGCCGAATTAGTGCCGTAGAGCCAAAGGTTTCCCTTAATTATTAAATGTTATTACTCTCTACCTTTTTTTCAAAGGGTGCTGCGATTTTGATTCATTTGAATTAGAAAATCTGAGATATGGTCTAATATTAGAAGACTCAAATCTGAAATCTTCTTTCCTCCAAAAAGGGGGCGATTTTTCTCGAGAATAGAAAATGTGAGACGGCACAATTAAAGATGAGACCATTCCGGAAATGTTTAAATTGAACATTTTTCCAACTTAGTGCAGCAGCAGTGGAAAAAACAGAAATATGTGTATTTCTGCTCTGTGGGGATGCAATTTTTTCTAAGACTGAAAATATGAGTTAGCCAAATTAAAGAAGAGTTTATATTTAACAACATTTAAATTGGACAATTAAAAAAAATACGGTTTTCGAGCTACAGCTGTGGTAAATTCTGAAATATGTGTATTTCCGTCGCGATATTCTGAGACTTCTAAATAATAACAAATACAAGCAAAGAATACAAATGGGTTGTAGGATAAGTACTACCTTCTTTGGTATTAGTGAACGTTCAACTATTTTCATGACTAACAGCACCAACAGAATTAATATTATTTTATATTTTCAGTAGGCACACCAACTAATAAAATCGATCCAATTAGTTAGACATCTCTTGTTTCCACGTTTGGAGTACGACGGTTTTTTATCAATCAAACTCTTAAACTTTTATATATTTAGTATGTATTTTTTTGTTTTTCATTATCAGTTATTTCGAGTTTTTTTTGAAACGATAAATAAAGGACTTCCAACATTTGATTTCGTAGACATATCCCTAAAATATTTCCATCTTCTCCCGAAACTCCATGTTTAATAACCAGGATATACATGTACCAAGCTACCAATAACTGCACAACTTACAAATTGCCGGTAGTAGGTACCAATAGAATTAATATTTTTTTATTTTTCATTGCCCCAACTAGATTGTAGATTTAAGGGATTTTCATTGCACTGTGACCTTGAGGTCTATTGTGCCCCCCATCAAAGCTGTTCTCGCCATTACGTAGTCTGCAGCTCGCCCTCCAGTTCCAGGTTTCAAATGAAATCTAGAAGCAGGGATGGCTTCAAGGAGGTTACTTCCTCATTTCTGCATGTTTCTTGTCCAAAGCATTTTTTGCGTTGGCTAGCAATGGCGAGGTATTCTATTACCAGGTGATCCGGAGTTTCTTCCTCCTCTCCACAGCATATTCTTGCTAAGATCCAGATATCTCTTAGATTTTGAATTATTAAAGCTTCCATGAAACTTTTTGGAATGATCCAGCTCAGGGAGATTCTGTCAGAGTGTTTCTCTTTCGGTTTTTCCCTTCTCCTGAAACTCTTTCTTGTAGGTACATTTACCAGTATCACAGAAAGATTCTGGGCCGATGAAAAGAGTGTGTGCTGCTTTTCTGGCAAGTCGGTCTTAATATGATGAGATATATAATGCCGTAAGGCTGCTTCTTAATATCAGTCTGTTACTTTGATCTGTGTATATCAGAGAGAGAGATCCTGCTCTCTGTATTATTGCAGATACCTAAACGAAAAAAATCATGACATGATTATGTCAACATCTTAGTAATATATATCGTCAATGTTAGTTACATCAACTGCGTCTGTGCTTTAATTGCATCAGTTTTCTAATATGTTCTGTCCAATGATTGTTCAATTTTTTACCTCTATATATATGTTGTTATATTAATAATAGCGCTGCGTGAATTATGTAAATCATTATGTTAATGTATTAATGCACAGATTAAGGTACAAATTGTTTATGTCAATATAATAGCTAAATTGAAATCTCCTGGGATGTTATATAGTTACATAGGTATGCCTAGTAGTTTATTTGGAAATTTACTTCGTTCACTATAGAGAACATACATTATGTTCATAATGTTGAAAATTATTTTGTATTTTGCCAATGCCACTTTTAACGTACGATTATTAGTCATTGGTTTTTTTCCGAAAAATGAACTGTAATGTTTTATCTGATTTAATGAGAATTTTACAGTTCTCGATGATTTCATTTTTTCTTTTCTGATTTTATATCCAGAAATTATGGATTATTCTTATAGGTACTGCACTTCCATATTTGAATTCAAAAGAAAATAGTATTAAAACAGTTTATAAATAATAATAATAAAATTAATAATAAATTAATCATTAATAAAATCTATCCGAAAATAATTTTACTTTGATTTTTCTTATGAATTAAACAAAGTTGAGCTGGATATAAGTAATTTTGATTAGCACCTTATTAGACCAATATAATTGGCATTTGCATGTTCTATTATACAGGATGATTTGGGAGGATTGGACCAAACTTCACGAATGTACAGTGGATCCAATTTTGGTTGACGCTGCCAGGTATCTCGGTTGTTGTTATAGATAGAACCTTGCGGCTTTCGCTATCCTGTGTAATTTTTTGTGAAACTCAAGATGACCGAAGCAGATTTTTCCTAAATTCTTTACAGCGCGTTTTTGAAAATTCACATTTTTGGACACCCCACGTATCTACGGAGAACTTTATGCAGAATCCAGTGGCGCCAGCAATTTTATTCTCGGGGTATGGTATAGGATATAGGACTCAAACTGATTTTTTTCAATGGAATGCCTTGTATTTTATTATCTAATTAAATTCCTTATTATTTTTCTTTTAAAATGATATATAATATATGAACATAAAGTTTCTAGAAATGCTCCAAAATCACTAAAACATTGAATTTTAATAGAGGTTTCTCCTTACAAAAAAGAATCCAATTGACGGAATATTACTTGTAAATTTTCCATGAAAGAAACAAAAACAATACTAACGCTAATTCACTAACAAAACACAAAATGTATCTATTGAATTGTTCATAATAAAATTCAGGGTATCCCATTAAAAAAAATATAAGTTTGAGTCGTATATCCATTACCATACCCCGAATAATAAATTGCGTGTGCCACTGGATTTTGCATAAGATTCTCTATGAGATAAGTTTTCAATTTGACATTATCGCTGAGAAACTCCGTAAATCTGTGAGGAGTCCAAAAAGAGTGAATTTTCAAAAACACCCTGTAACTTACGAACATAAGAAGTTAGGCAAAATCTAATTAGGCCATCTTGCGTTTTAAAAAAGTAGCACAGGACCGCGAAAACCGCAAGGTTCTATTTTCAACAACAACCGAGATACGTGGGTGTGTCAACCAAAATGGGATGCATTGTACACATGAAAATAATTATTGACAAAACTTATATTTTATTAGATGATTTTGATTGGTTTTCCAATTATAGCATAATTAAAAATTTTCACCCAGCATTCTACTTGCATCGAAATTTTCGTTTTTCTTTGCAATCAGATTAGGTATAATAAAGTAGTCCTATTAGTTTTTGAGGCTTGTTGTGAGGTGCAGTGTATAAAGTAAATGTATGGAAACTTGGGATGCACTGATCCAATATATTAGAAACGAAGCAGCCGATATTAAACAAAAACATGAAATAATCATTAGAGCAAAAGGCGCCATTCATAAATGAAGCAGAAAATATTTTTTAACAAAAATTGGACCGACTTTATTAGTTGGTCCACTGAAAAGTACTAAATAATATTAATTCAATTGGTGCTCGTACTTTTGAAGTTGTTCAAAGAATATTGTTAGATAGAAGACTTTTGGCACCAACTTTCTGGTAAAAAATATTTATTTCACACTTTAGAGTGTAAAATTAGTCATGAAAATCGTTGAACGTTCACTAATACCAAAGAACATAATACTTATCCTATAACCTATATATATATTTTTTGCTTGTACTTGTTATTATTCAGATATCACAAAACATCGCGACGGCAATACACGTATTTCGGGCCTTACCACTGCTGTAACTCGAAATCTGTATCTTTAGTTAAACAATGTCCAATCTGAATATTGCAACATATAATCTCTTCATTAAATTAGCCGTCTCGTATTTGCAATTTAAAAAAATGCCCCCTCCACACAGTGGGAATATATATATTTCAGTCTTTACCATTCCCGTAACCCTTTTGAAAAAATGGTCAATGTAAAAGTTGCCGGACTTGGTCTCTTTTAGTTCATCGTCTCAAATTTTCGATTTTCGAAAAAAATGGCCCTCTACGTCCCCTTTGGAAGAAGTTTTTGAAGGAAGGACATGTTGAATGTCGATTTTTTGACCGACGAACTCTGAACGGAGTAGGTATACCTACAATTCGACTGTCTCCGATTTTGATGATGTTTGATTCATTTGAGAGAAGAGCCTTCAGAAATGGTCTCATATTCATGAAAGCGTAAATCCGAAATCTTCTTCCCTCCGAAAACCACCGCCGAAAAGGGTGGAGGGGGCAAATTTTCTCGAAAATCGAAAATCCAAGATAGCAAAATTAAAGATACCAAAATATCCCGAAACCTTTAATCTGAACATTTTTTCATAACAGCTACGGTTTTCGAGTTTCTGCGATGTTAAAATTTGAAATATGTAAGTATATTTTTGCTATGTGGAAGAGGCGAATTCTTTCGAAAATTGAAAATCTGAGAATGGAAAATGAATGACCCGATTATTTGTAGCAACATTTATGAGAGATATTTCCATATGAGATTTATTCCTATATTGTTTTTATGTGCCGAATTTTGGTTGGTTCCTTCCGACTCACCCAGCATATTAATCTAAATTATTCTTCATTCTTGCTCTCATTTGGTAGATGTGATAATTCAATAAATTATCCAGTAGATAAAATATATGCTTCAGTAGAATATACTCATTTTTGGATTCCTGGCATCCGTTGAGAAATTTGAAAATTGAAAGAAAACTTTTAACAAATCAGTTATAATTGTAAAACGTAAGACTTACGAAATAATGAAGAAATTTGATGAGCATTGACCGTTTCCTCAATTATCTCTAAAATTACTTACATTATGAATTCCTCATACGGTCTTTAGTAAATTGATGATCTGTCATAACTAAAGAATGCTTTATTCTTATCCAATAAGACTTTTGAAAATTATCTGTTTGATTCATAACAAAGTTATCTTCAATAAATTTAAAAACAAAGTTCATCCGGGAACATTTTTAAGTACTTTTAAGAAAAGTAGACGCGTCAGGAGAGACAAGCCACCAACCAAACTCGTAAAAAATCCTTGTTCAAATAACTATCACTTTGTTTGTACAGCGACTTAGTGTTATATTAACTTAAAAATGTTTATTCAAGAATATATCAATTATTCATAAGAAGAGATAGGTAACGTTTACTGTGTTCGAGAGTAGAAGATATTAATGTAACATTTGGGAAATTTAATGATTGTATGAATTACAAGACAAAAAGATAGATTACTACATGGATATATTTAATATAAACACATTACGTGGAATTCTATATAAAAATTGCCATTAGTTTTTCAAGACCTTGAGCTTGAGTAGAAATCTAATTTGTACGCAAAATTTTATATTAATGTAGAAAAATCAGGAACAGGATAGGTAAATATTTTTGGTCCAATGAAAAATACTAAATAATATTAACTCTATTGGTGCTGTTACTTTTGAAGTTGTGCAGTTGCAGTTAGATTGATAACTTTTGGCACCAACTTCACAAGTACCAGCAACAATAGAATTAATATTATTTTGTATTTTTCAGTGCACCAGCTAATAACGTCGGTCGAATTTTTTTGTAAAATATATTTATATCACACTTTTGAGTGTAGCATTAGTCAGGAATATCATTGAACGTTCACTAATATTAAAGAAGATAGTACTTATACTATTAGCCACGTACCTATATTCTTTGCTTGTACTTGTTATTATTTAGAGGTCTCAAAACATCGCGGCGGAAATACGCATAAGTATTTTAGATTTTACCATTTAACCACCGCTCTAACTCGAAAACCGTAACTCTAAGGAAAAAATGTTCCTTATAAATGTTGCTACAAATGATCTGGGCTTTCATGTCAGATTTTCGAAAGAAATTTCCCCTCCACATTAGCGAAAATAAACATCTTTGAGATTTTAACATCGCTGTAACTCGGAAACCGTAATTCTTTTGAGAAAATGTTCAATTTAAACGTCTCGGAATATTTTCTTATTTCTGATTCTGCCGTCTCGGATTTTCGATATTCAACCCATTCGATTATGTTTTGTGAAGGGAAAGAGATTTCGGATTTGAGTTTGTACGAATATGTGACCATTTCTCAAGTATCCTCTTTCAAATGAATCAAAATCGGAGTACGTTTACACTATATAGGCGCGTACAAACCAAAACCAAAACCATTTGGGCTGGTCGGTCAAAAAGGTGCTATAATGGCTAATGAGAATATACGTGACTGCCTTAGGGTCATTAGGGGTTGGAAAAAACATTTGCTGTAAATTGTCAAGTCGATAGAAGTGACAGCTATTGAGTAAACAATACCTAGTGTAACATAACATATCTTTTGCTTCTTCGATTACCCAATTCTATTATGGACATCTGTCACGTAATCTTTTTCATAATAAATATTTGAAAGAGAAAATAATAATGTGGTCGTTCAATTAAAATTTGTTTGATATAGGAATATAATTTTCCAATTTAAATTATTTCAACACTTTTGACAAATCTGTTTGGCAAATCAGCTAAGCGCAGCTCATCAATCGTGTGCAAGAGCATGATTAATGATAATTTAATTACTGACTGATTGGTAATCAGTTACTTCTATGGGCACGGTCATGATTTCTGACTGAGAAAAATACCTCTACAAAGGAATTTTGATTCTCTTCAGTGACGTACTTTTATTTCCAATTGTAAATAACACTAATTTTCAAGATATTAGATCATCAGCTGTTTTTATTATCAAATTGATCGGATTTATCTATATAAAAGGCTTTACTGAAAAAAACGCGAATTACCACCCTCGAGGGTCATACTAGCTTTTTCTTGAATAGTTCAGCATATTTCAACAAAAATTTACAGCAAGGCCTTTTCTTACTCACATATTTCATGGGTGGGAGCGTTAAGGTTCACACCAGCTATTTCGAGATGGCTTCGCAGATTTAGATCAAAATTTGCCAAAAAGCCTTCTCGGGATCAAGAAATGGATTGATGATACTTTCATATTTGAAGAGTGTAACACTCAAGCTCCACACTGTTCGTATGGGGTTTCAGGATCGAGAAACCGATTGGTCATACATTTAAGATCTGGTATGTTTTATACATTCACATTCAACATCCACATTTATTTCGAAATCTATAACTTATGAGCTATGATAATTACAAAGGCGATCGTAACACATAGTAGAAATTAAAATTGTCAATTTTTTTAATTACTGTTAGGCAACCTTAAACTTTAAAGTCTGTGTTATCCTAAAGAAACTTGGACGCGAGTTATTTTTATAAGTCAATGTAAATGGTAAAGGTTTTTGATCTCATTATTTTCTCTTGATTTTATTTAATCTTTGTTATTTGCATCAATCATCAACTTTATGAAAAAGATTTAAATAACAAAAATAGTACTAAGAAATTCGGAAAAATATATATCTATTTTATATATGTTAAAGCGAAAGGTCACTCACACCCTTCACGAAATCTCAGAAACTACAAGTGCTAGAAGTCTCAAATTTTGCACGGGTATTCCTTTTAGAGGAAAGGTGCTCATTAAGACGGGATTTTGCAAAATTCAACCCCTAAGGGGGTAAAAAGGGCTGTCAATGTTTGTATGAAATTTCTATAGCTTTAATAGTAGGGTTTTGACTGTATATTAAAGATATTTAAAGGAAAATAATATGGTGGGGCTTTATTAGAGCAACAGAAGCCAAAACAAGAGTTTTTTTAAAATTTTTGTATGTCTTTCTGTATGTTTGTACACGCAAAACGCAAAAACTGCTACCAGGAATGGAATGGAATTGAATACAATTTTACACGCGCACGAAATCACGGGCAAAATCTAGTATTAAAAATATATGTATTTCGAAGAAAATGTTTGATATTATGTCAGCCGTCCTCAAAATAATTGCGAGTAAGCTTGATAATTATTTTTAGTGTTCAACGATGAATATACAGTAATTGACCGACTTCCCAAACCGAGGTATACAATTCGACTGTCGCTGTATACAGTAAACTCCGATTTTGATAATTTTTGGTTTATTTGAAAGGGGAGATGAGCAATGGTCCTATATCTATAAAAATTCAATCCCAAAAACTCCTTCCCCGCAAAAACCACCCCCGAAGGAGGTGGACGGGGATTTTTTCGAAAATCGAAAATCTGAGATGTCAGAATTAAAGATGAGACAATATTCGGAAACGTTTAACTTGAAAATATTTTCAATAGAGTTACGATTTTCGAGTTACAGCAATGGTGAAGTCTGAAATATGTGTATTTCCATGGCGATGTTTTGAGATCTCCGAATAATAATAAGTACCTACACCCAAAGAACATACAATGGGTAACAGGATAAGTACTATATTCTTTGGTATTAGTGAGCGTTCAATGATTTTCATGACTAATGTTACACTCAAAAGTGTGAAATAAATATTTTTTTACAAAAATTGGACCGACTATTAGTTGTACTGAAAAATACAAAATTAATTCAGTGCTGGTATCTTTGAAGTTGGTGCCAAAAGTCTTCTAACTAAAATTGCACAAATTTGGTCCAATTTTGGTTAAAAATATTTATTGTTTATTATTTCTAGGGTATACTTTAAAAAATGCTTTTTTAATTTCTTTAACCAATTTTTATTTGACTTTTAGTTTCATCACATTTAGAAACAAGCCACACGATATTCATCAGTTTACATTGTATCTTACCATGTTTAACCTGTTCTTGTTCACAGTTAGCAAAAGGTAGGTAAGTATATATAATAAATGTGTATTATTATAGCAAGAGGATCGACACAAAAATCGGAATATCAAACATTTACCAACACAAACACACACAGTCAGCAAACAAATCAAACACAAACATACACACACACAGTGACCATTTACTTTTGACACCTTTGCCATGAAAGTCACATCTTTGTGAGGTATTCCAAATGGTCCGGCAGATACCTACCTACTAGCATAACATAGGTATAAAAATGCCGTGAAAAGGAGTTATGGATGTTAATAAACGAAGTATGATACTGTGCTGATTCGAGAATCTCTTTAATTTGATCCGATATTTGATAAGCATAAAAAATGGAAATATGAATATATATATATATATATATATATATATATATATATATATATATATATTTAATGTCTTCTTTAATGTGTTCATCTCATATTTTCAGTTTTCAAAAAAAATGCCCTAACACATAGTGGTGACACACATTTTTCAGACTTCACCACTGCTGTAACTCAGAAACCTATATTTTTTTGAAAATTTCCAATTTAAACGTTGGCGGATATGGTCTCTTCTTTAATTTCGTTGTCTGAAATTTTGCCCCCTTTTAAGAGATATTTTTGAGTAGAAGTATACGTGGAATTTTAATTTTTCAATGGGACTAATTCTAAATAGTCCTCTATCAAATGAAGATCGGAACACGTTTATTATTTTTAAAGCGCGAAAATCCATAAACAAAAAACATGCAGACAATCTGTCGAATTGTATACCTCCTCCGTTTGGTTCGTCGGTCAACTAATAGGTCGATTTGTTTGGAGTTGGTGCTAAATGTTTTGTATCGACTCATTACTACACTACATGAAAATTATCAGCACCTGTTGAGTTAAAATTATTTTAGTTTAAACACAAATTACTTCATAGAAATTATTATATGCAAACCTAGGCAGCTTGATCGTCGGAATATGATATAATTAGTATTATGAACAAAATAAATGCAATACAACAAAATATCCTACTTTCAAGTTGTATTTAAATGTAATTTGAGGAGATTTTGTTTATAAATTCATCATGGAACAGAACTTTGGTTAAGCATGGGACGGTTTCTATGTAAGAATGTTTAACCATTACTTAATTGGAAAAAGATAGGAATACCCTACAATATGATATATTTGAATCTATTTATTTTTTATTATTTATTTATACAGTATCTTTAAATATAAAACAGTGTTATACAAATGGCTTAGATACCTATTGTCTTTTAAAATGTATAACAAACCTGACAATTACATAAAAAATTGGATACTTACTCTTCACAATGTGTTAGGCAACAAATATATAGCCAATTAGTAGTTATTATAAGCCCACAGCTAGTTATATAAGCTACCGAAATACGAGGATAGCACATAAGGAATACGGATGGATGAAATGGGCACAAAAGAACAGGAATCACAATCCGATGCCTAAGAAAACGAAAGGATCCAAGAAAGGAATGAAGATGTTTTAAGGTATAAAAAAAGTTTTGTGCAAACCGCATATCTTAAAAAATGAATATGAAACCTGGTAATTACTACCAATTTGCAGTAATTACATGTCTAGAGCTAGTTATATAAGATAACGAAATACCTACGCTGAGAGCGTATGAATAAGAAATTCAATGTGACAAAGTCTGACCCTCATCCCCCCAAGTAAATACCTTATTTTACAACATACAAAAAAAATTAAACACGAAAGTTGTACAGTTTCATTTAACCTTTTTAATAATCTAATTTTAATTCATACAGGGTGTCTCAAAAATGCGCAGTGAATTATTAGTCTATTATTTCAAATGGGACTCCCTGTATATTATTAGATTTTTGAAATCTACGTGAAATTCTATACCTCCAGATTTCATGCAGCATTTCCTATGCCTAAGTTGATTAGTTGAACTGATTCCATGGTAATTCTTAATCTAAACTGATCTAATTTCCAAAATATGATAACGCTTCAACTTTGTCTTCTAATGAACGTACCTACTCCTAGTATACAGCCTATTGAATTAACGTAAGTACCTAAGGGATCGGAAATCAGTTTAGATTAAGAATTTTCTTGGAGAAATGATACATGAAATCTGCATAGAATTTCATGCAGATTTCTAAAATTTAATAACATCCACGGAGTTCCATTTGAAAAAATATACTAAAAAGTCAGGGCACATTTTTGAGACATACTCTATAAATTAAAATGAAATTATTAAAATGGTCAACTGAAAATGTACACCTTTTGTATTCAACTTATTTTTGAATTCTGTAAAATATAGAAGTTACTTTGAGGGGGAGACTCGGACTTTTGGTCCTCGCTGTATAACTAATTAGCAGTGATTAGAAGTCCAGCACTAGTTATACGAGCTACCGAAATACGCTCATAGCACAGTAGAATTAGACACAAGAAGAACAGGAACAACAATCCGATGCCTAAGAAGGCAAAATGATCCATGAAGGAAAGAAACAAAGTTTATGGCATAGAATAAAAAAGTATTTTGCATATGGCATAAGTATATCTATTCATTTAACTCGCATTTAACAATTAATAAGAAACTCGACAATAACATGAACATTTGAACACTGTACAATTTGTTAAGCACTATATAACTAATTAGTAGTAATTAAAAGTCCACAGCTCGTTATACAAGCTGCCGAAATACGCCTTATAGCACATAGGGCACACGGCTGTATTGGGCACAAGAAGAACAAGAACTACAATCCGACTCCTAAAAGGCAATATGATTCATGAAGGAAAAAAATACGTACTCATTGCTTTTAACAATGAATAAGAGACTCGGCAATACAAAAATTCGAACACTCTGTACAATGTGTTAAGCACTATATAACCAATTAGCAGTAATTAGAAGTCCAGAGCTCGTTATACAAGCTACCGAAATACGCTTACGGCAGCCATGGATCTGTTCTAATTGCTTCAGTACACATTACACTTTTAATGTGTCGACTTGTTTACTATAATATATATGATTTTCTATGACCAGCCAACTTACCATTTTTTTTTTGGGTTTTGTTTGCTTTCTATAACATATGACTACAGTGATTTAATTTCTAGCTACTTTGTCTGACAATGCCATTGTCCTATATGACTTAGGTATGTGTGTGAAAATAATGTACGAATGAGAGAGGTTTTGTCATTTTTCCGGAAAGTACCAGCCACATAACAGTAACTTTTTATCTCCTGTACATTCCCGTGCAGTCCAATCTCTGGATTTTCTAGCAATTTTTGACAGAAGAACCCAAACAGAACAGGTATACAGTTCGACTGTTTTGTTTTTTTTTTGGTTTGTGCGAGCCCTGTACCTTTACAGTAAATGTATTCCGATTTTGATGATTTTGAGACATTTGAAAGAGAAGCCTTGGAAAATGGCCCCGTATTCGAAATAACTCAAATCTCCTTCTCTTCAAAAGTTGACCCCTAGTGGGTGGAAGGGGCAATTTTTTCGAAAATCTAAGACGGCGGAATTAAAGATAGGAAAATAACTGGCAACGTTAAAATTGTACTTATTTTTAAAAGATTTACGGTTTTCGAGATACAGCGATGTTAAAATGTGTATTTTTGCTATGTGGAGGAGGCAATTTGTTTCAAAAATTGACAATCTGAGGCAATTAAAGAACAGATTACTTGTAGCAACATTTATATTGAACATTTTTTGCATGGAGTTACTGTTTTCGAGTTACAGCAGTAGTAAAGTCTAAAATATGCATATTTCCTCGACGATGTTTTTAGATTTCTGAATAATAACAAGTACACGCAAATAATATACATGGATAATGGTATAAGTGAACATTCAACGATTTGTGTGATTATTGGTACACTCAAAAGTGTGAAATAAATATTTTTTACAAAAAATTGGACCGCCGTTATTAGTTAGTTAGCACTGAAAAATACAAAATAATATCAATTCAATTGGTGCTGGTACTTGTGGAGTTGGTGCTAAAAGTTTTCAATCTAATTGCAAAAGCACAACTTCACAAGTACCAGCACCAATTGAATTGATATTATTTTGTATTTTTCAGTGCACCATCTAATAAAGTTGGTCCATTTTTTGTAAAAAACTATTCAAATGATGAAGTTCCGTTCACAGGCATTAAGAGTAAATTATGCTCCTCCGCCGAAAACGAACTTTAAAAACCTACTTCTCAAGTCAAGAATTCAATAATAAAAAAACAGGCGGTTTCGCTTGTGTTACCTTCATATGCAAACAAAATCATTGGGTGTGTTTAGATGAACGGTGAAATGAGATTGTTTGGACAACAGCGACAATAATAATCACAGATAATGAATTAATAGGTATATATCTTAGGGCCGATTTCATAATGAATCCTTAATGGGAGATTAGTTAATTCTTCAATTTGTTTAATTCATATCTCGATGACGGAATAAAAAGAGTGCATTTTTCCATAACTTTTGCAACATTAGTCACCTTATCTTTCGTTCAATTAAAGTAACTTTAAATTATATGACCAACCAAAAAAATTATGAAATTTTTAATTTAGGATTAAAATTAATAGGAGATTAAATTTTATTATGAAATCGGCCCTTAGGTATAAAGAAGGTTTGTTTAATCTTTATATATATAAATCTTCTGTTTGTGTGTATGTGACTAAACTCCTCCTAAACGACTGAACCAATTTTAATGATATTTTTTATGAATATTCGATTCGAGAATGGTTTAGATTCACAATTGGATCTGATAGATGGCGCCGTTGTCGGTATGTCAAACGGCTGGACCGATTGGGATGAAATTTTCTATTTATATTCCAATGCGTCCCTGGATAATTTGAAAACGCAATTGAACCCGGTAGGTGGCGCTGCTGTCAGCAAATCACTTAAAGTTTTTCCGGGCACAACGACGTCTGCTGGGACAGCTAGTTTCTTACATAAAATCGACATGTTTCAATCTTGTCAGTATCTGTCCTGCCATGCCCATGCCTCATGTCATTTTTGCATTGATAAGTACCTACTGGCGATTTTCTACATTCAAAAGTGAATCCGTTATTTTTAAAATGATCTTATAAATATTTCAAATAACACTGAATAGGATTCAAATGTATCAGTTAAATCAAAATGTATACTTATGCTTATGTTGTTGGCTTCATTTTAAATGATATCTAAACAATCTCGAGAAGTGGTGTTTATTGATTTTTATGTTGGTGCCTTTGACACCTTCCTGGCTCTCAGAGGGACAAGGGAACGATTTATTTGTTATACTTCTAAGTCTTAACTTGGTGCATCAAAAAAACTGCTTTTCTGACTTAAAATTGTTTCTGAGCTATCTATATTTTCATTTTCAATGCTCCAACTCATCAGAATGTAAGCTTAAAATCGATTGCAAAGTTTGTACCTACCGCACAGAAAAATAACTAAACAAGAAAGTGATAAAATATGGAAAGCCTGACAAACAGCCGCAAAAAACACAAATATTGCCATCAGAAATGGAACATAGCATGGATTAAAATAACGCGCTCTTTTAATCATATTTTTAAATAATTTGGCAAAGAGTAAAAATAAGGAAAATATGAACTACGTGAAATTTATTCCAAAACTAATTTTACTCAAATAATTCTAAGGGAAATAATCGTTTTCTGGCCTTATTTTCGACATATTCCAACTAATCGTCACGTAGGTATAAAGATCTACTTACCTAATGAATTTAATCCATAGTGCGCTTGATAGACAGTACTGGCACTGGATATTGGAAGGGCAGGACTGAGACCGGAACTTTGATTCAGTTGTCCTAGCGATTGCCCAAATCCACCCATTGATCCTTGTCCCAGTTGACCGAGACCTAGTTTGCAAATAATTGTTTTACATTATTCAGTAGCCAGGCGGTACAAAAGCTCCTCCTATGTTTTATAATATATACGAGGTGATTCATTAAGAATGTCCAATCTCCAAACCATAGATTCTAGACCCCAAAATATGATGATTTAGCTGAATAGTACTTATATAAATATTGCAGTTTTCCGAGATACAGGGTGTTTAAAGTTGAAATTTATTTGGTGAACTTTGCAATATTTTTTTGTGTTCTAATAGTTTCTGCTATAACATTTGTAGTTTTATATTTTCAAGCATGGTAGTACGAGTTTGACTTTTAATTTATTATTTTTTTACAGGATGTTAGTTACACCCTGTTGCTTTCGTAAATCAAAACATTTTTTGTTCAATGTTGAATTATCAGGAAAGCGATTAAAAAATATGAAAGAACGTTAAATTCCACTAGAAAAATCACTCTTATTTGATTTGTTTTTGAGTTTTTTTGCTTGTTAAAAATTCAATACATTTTAATTTTACTATGAAAAAATAAAGAACAAAAAATTAATTAATAACTAACACCCTGTATATGACATGCTCAATTAGAAGTCAAATTATTCGTAATCACCATGCCACAAAACATAAAATAACAAATTTTCTAGCAGAAACTATAATAAATAAACATCAACTTTAAACACCTTGTATCTCGCAAACCTGCATTATTTATATAAGAACTATTCAGCAAAATCATCGTATTTTGGGGTCTAGAATCTATGGTTTGAAGATTGGACATTCTTAATGAATCATCTTGTATAGTAAGTAGATTGACTATTGTTCCTGCTAGTTGATCTGGTAAAGTACCTAATGGTTTGAAGATGACGAATCGAAGATTTTATAAAACTAATTCTAGTTCGCAGAACATTAAATTGATTAGGATTTGTGCCGTAAATGCACCTTTTATAGATAGTACGAAGATATTTTCAAAACTGTATCGAATGATAGAAAGAAAACAAGCACAGTAGGTCATAAAACTGAGTTTGTTTAGATCAACGGCAAAATGAGAGCGTCCAGAGAATGGTATCGTAATGTCAGTTACAAACAACAAATGCTTTTTTTAAGTTGAAAGTTTATTTACTTCCATATAAACTCTATACAGGGTGTTTCATAATATATGCGCAGGACTTGAGGATTTGATAGTTTGTCCAAAAATATGAAAAAATGTCTATATTAACTTACCCTCTAAAATGCTCCATTTTCCAAATACAGGGTGTTGAAATTGAAAAAATAAAATAGCTTTTTGTGAATATCTCCAGAATCGTTCATAGTACAGAAAACAGCTTTTGTAAACATTTTCCACTCATAATAAGCTAAGCTTTGAGTCAGAAAGACATTCTTTGTCATAATTGGTGAAGATTTTGAAGGAGTAGTGGGTGTTTTTCTCCCCAATTTCTACGCCAATGGAAAACTTTTGAGACGCCCATTTGAACCGTCAATGTTTTCTACTCAAAAAAGGTACTGTTTGTCGTGAGCTCTAAAGTAGACCGTTTTCTAGAAAAATTAACTTTTATATTGAAAAAATACGGTTTTGTTACTTGTTCTAACGTTTACATACATTTTGTTTAATGTGAAAAAGTGAATAAAAAAAATGTATTTAAAAAGAATTACCGCGTTTTTTCAAAATAAAAGTTGATTTTACTCTAAAACAGTCTACTTTAGAGCTCACGACAAACAGTACCTTTTTTGGGTAGAAAACATTGACGGTTCAAATAGGCGCCTCAAAACCGTACTTTCTCCATGGGCGTAGACATTGGGGAGAAAAACAACCACTACTCCTTCAAAATCTTCATCAATTATGACTTAACAAACATTTTTTTCTGACTCAAAACTTAGCTTATTATGAGTGGAGAATGCTTACAAAAGCCGTTTTCTATACGATAAACGGTTCCGGAGATATTCATAAAAAACGATTACTTTTTCCAATCTCAACACCCTGTATCTCGAAAATGGTGCGTTTTAGAGAGTAAGTAAAAGTAAACTTTTTTTCATATTTTTGGACGAGCTATCACATCCTTGAGTCCTGCACATATATTATGAAACACCCTGTATAATAGAGATGGCTGCATTAAACAAATGCTTTCTATGTTGATTGTATTTTTCGACTCACGTTTAAATAGAGATGTAGGTACATCATAAATAAAACAATTTAGTAATCATTTCAAGAACATTCAACTGAGAAGCCTTTTAAAATACGTATTGCTTTCTATAATTAAAATTGAAGAGGGTTTAAAAGATTCCTTTCGAGCTTTTCAAGAATAATCAAATGATCCAAACAAAGTAAAATTTATATTTGAAGGACGTAAGAAAATTAATAGCTCACTTCATTTATTAGCGAAAGTTTTCAAGGTATTTAGAGTCACGTTCATATATGTTTCGACGGACAATTTTAATATTGATTTGATTGTTGCTCAATACGAAAAATCAGCTTCCTAGTATTACAAGTTATGTCTGAATGCAATTTCCGATGGTTCAAGTAAAGATATACGCCCAAATTTAATGGCATACTGAAGATGATATTTTCTTGTATTTCTCGACACATAGTGAGTGAAAACTCTAACAGCCATATGTATTCAACATGCTCTTTTAACTTAAATAAGAGAATCGTGATTTAATGCATTTTAAATGTGTGTTTTCTGCTACAAGAGGATGCTGGATATGGCTGGTAGGTGCTTTGTGGATTTAAATTAAATTGAAATTTACCTGTTGCCATACCAGCGACACCCCATCGCGACTCTGACGTGGTGAACATTGTGGAGCCGCACAGGCCATCGCCCATCGCCCCGAATGGAGGCAAACCATGCGATGGCAGGAGAGCACCTGGTGTTCGGAAAACGTTTGTTGTCTTCTTTCGCTTCTTCCATTTGGCTCGACGATTTTGAAACCACACCTGGAATTAGAAGACGAAATGTTTAAATTTGTATTATCTACAGGTATAAGTTTCTTTCAATCTTTTGATCACATAAAAGACTAAACATATCATCTTACTTCATGTAAGTACAGCATGCTTTCTATGTGTGAAGTTTAGTTTCAGTTATTAGGTAGCTATTAGTGCCTATCTACTATACAGGGTGTCCCAAAATTAGCCTACCAAACTTCACCAGTGGCTTCTAAGTTTTAAAATAATGCAAAAGGCTCCAATAAACATAGGTTGAAAAATGTTCGTTAAGGGAGTTACAGCCCTTTTAACCTACGCGCCTAAATGGTTTTTATTCAATATCTCCAAAACTAATGAAGATAAGGGAACGAAATTTTAGAAATCTTTTGACTCCCAACATGATAGGCTAATAGCAATTTAAAATTCTTAAATAGGAATGCATCAAACGAGGCTGCGATGGGGCAAAAACTCGTCTAACCTTTTTGTCTGTTGGAATGGAATTTTCTATTTCAAACAAGTACTCGAAGCTCAGTAGGATGAACCGTTTCCTAATAACATCGATTCAAAACCTTTACTACTTGCCTCAAGTGTAAATCAAAGAATTTGAGATCATAGTAGCCATGGAAAAGACAAGTTTGGCATTGACTTATTTGACATTTGGTTCGACCTATGTTTATTGCAACTTTTTGCATTATTTTTAAACTTAGAATCAGCTGGTGAAATTTGGCATGCTAATTTTGGGACGCCCTGTATATTTTAGACAGAAAATTTCAATTTATTATGTTATCTTTGAATAAATCATTTGCTCGCTTCACTTAAGATTGTAACATCATTATCAGTAAAGTGAAAATACTTTTCATAGAAATCATAACCAAAAAAAAACATTGTTATCTAGAGAAAATTTAGTGGCAATTAAAATAATTTTATCACAGTGAATGGAAAAATTCCTATTTATATTTCCTCTATTATATGTATTACATAAAAAGCATAAGCGATCACTATTTTATAAATTACACTCGATTTCCATTTTACTGAATCCCCTACTAAAACCTTGCAATCTTCGATCCATCCTCTTGTTTCCGAAAGCATCATCATGATCATCATCACCATCATCGAAATCGTCATCCCAGATTTCCCAGGCCTCCTTCTCAATTATTGGCCGCCCCCCCCGTTTCTCCTCCTCAAAGATTCAATCGCTGTTGGCAAAGTGATTCGGATCACAGAACACACACACAAGAACTGTCATGGAATGTTGTTTGGGAGGGTGGGGGGTTTTGATGCTAGGGGAAAGCCTTCACGATGAACTCCAGGAAAATCGTCGGGTGGAAAAGGAGGAGCAGCGTGAGCGCTTTCCTCTTTCGGAGGCCCATGGAGGCGGCTTGCTTGGGGGGTTGCCATAGGGAGCGGAACCGAGTGACGAGGGCGAGGTCGTTCGATATCGCGGCGCTCTGTTTAGCGATTGACTACAATATTTAGGTAATATATAAATGTATAAAGGGTGTCCTATAGTAGGAAAGTAGATATGTTTCAATTTGAGATACTAGATTCGGAATAAACATTTTGCAAAATGGCCCTTACAATGACCTAGGACCTAGACAGAAAAGTATTTAGACCACCACTATATTTACAGACTGCCATGGTACAAATAGATAATCAAATAGACAACTTAGACAACTATAGAATCCATTTAGACTTTCTCATTTCATATACGTGGATCCACGGCCCACGCATTTAACCTGTATTTCTGTTGTTTATTTATTAGAACGTAACATTGTGTTTTCAATTTATAACATCTAACTTATTGTGAAGGCCGTTATGGAGCCAGAACATTTTTTTAAAATAAATTATTTCTTGCATCTGCTCAATAGGCTAAATCTTTTTTCATATAAATTGAGACATCCTTTATATACCTATCTAGAGAAAAGGGAAGGGTCCATTAAAAATTAGTTAAAACGCTACTTGAATAACAAATCGGAACTTTCTATTGTTCATTCGACTGACATGGAGAAGCTTTTTTTATTGGATTTTTAAGGGTACTGCAAGAATATTTTTATATCAAATGTTATTCAATAATATTTAATCGTTTTGAATAAAACTTAACATATAGGGAATATTTTAGATTTTTCTACTTAGGTAGAAAATGTAATGTAATTGGGTTCATATAATCTTTGTAACTTGTCGGTATATCGATTGCCTAGTATCACCAAAAAGACAGTTACCCAAGAAAGTATTTTTGTTTGACATAACCTTATTTTTTATTCTTCAGTTATTTACTATTTATTCTTTAGTTAGTTTAGACACATTGTATTTTGACTGGTTTGAATATATCATATTCTTTTGTTTCTTGAATACCTTTCCAACCCATATTGAAGAACCCTTCTTGCTTGATCCTGGTTGACTGGGCCCTGGAGTTTTTAAAGATTCAACTTTTAAGTATTTATAATATCAACCCATTTTCCGTTTATTATAAGCTAAAGTATTTGGATGTTGGGTTTTGGGTTAATATTTTTTATAGTTCACCCAAGTGATTTCTGACATATAAAAAAAGTTGGTATCATTTACAGACAGATTCGGTGCGTCACATGTTTCATTGATGTCTTTGATAAATATGATAAATAGAATTGGGCAAACTATTGAGCCTTGAGGTACGTCCAGAGGTATGTAGACTCCGCTTCGGACTCTCATTTTTCGATTACTATGTCTATGTTCTTCAGCTTATGTAATAGTTATTTATGGTTGTTTGTATCATAAAAAAGTCCAACTATTTTTTACTTTCCTACGCTACTATAGTAACTGTATAAGGAAAGTATTGTAATCGTGTGAAATTTTCGGTATTGAGATTTTTACAAATATCGACGTTTCAGAGTTTTTTAAGTCTAATAAACATATTTTCAGCCATTGGTCAGTCTGTCTGTCTGTCTGTCCGTCTGTCTGCCCGTCTCTCTGTCTGTGACAGCATTATCTCGGGAATGGATCGGTGGATTTTGTTGCTTTCTTTTCTGTTTTGTTTGGTACAAATATCCCTCGCTGGTGGCACTGAATGAGAATCCTGTATACACTGGGTGCTGAGCTATAGCCAAAAAAAGTGATTTGCTCAACACTGTAGCGAGAAAACGGCTCCCAGGATTTTGATAAAACTTGCCTAAAGTATTCTCCTGAGAGCCCTTTACCACCCACACACAGCGCCATCTTTAACAAAAAGCACAAAAAAAGTTATGCTTGAAAAAAATTCCAAAAAATGAGTGGTAGCACGATTTGACCAGAGGATTTTTACTTTACTACCGTTATTATCGTCGCTATGTAAGGAAAGTATTGTAATAGCGTAAAATTTTTCATTCACTGGAATTTGCCTGCGAGCGGTACGAAAGTCGTGTGAGTGGACATACCAGATTTTTTGTTTGTTATTTATGAATTCTACACAATCGTTACTATATATATAGCTACAATTGTCGATGTTTTCTTTCCCAAAATCAGTTCGAAATGGTTTCAAGATTTTGTTGTTTTTAAGAAAATATGTTCTTATTTTTAAAGCAGTCTAAAAAGATTTTTGATATTTGACTTTGTAGTTTCATTGGTCTGTAGTTTTTCACTTAAGATCTAGATTCTTTTAAATCTAGGGATGGTTTTTCATTATTTTAAGCATTCTGGAAATTTTCCGTTGGGAAAGGATTCATCAATTAGTTATGGCAACGGTGTTGATATAATTAACTAGTAGGTTTTTGGACATTATTGTACCTAAACTTATCAATGGAAATTTGAATAGCTGCGTCACTTTGTTTAGAGAAATTATGAAAATGCTTCTTGCAATCTTACAATGAAACATTGAATGGTTTGCAAGATGGTTGTGGTTCTAAAATCTAATTTTTGCAAAAGTAGACCTATTTTACCCTAACTTTTGATAGAATTGGGGCTGGAGGCGCTATTTTTAATGATTTGTCAATAAAAAAAGGAAAAATATTGTTCCTAGGACTTGAAACTTTTAGCTGGAATTTTCGATATGATAGTATATAATCATCCTTGCAGTATATATAAATATTTTTTACAAAAAATTGGACCGACGTTATAGTTGATGCACTGAAAAGTATAAAATAATATTACTTCTATTGGTGATGGTACTTTTGAAGTTGTGCAGTTGCAGTTAGATTGATAGCTTTTGGCACCAACTTCACAAGTACCATCACCAATAGAAGTAATATTATTTTATACTTTTCAGTGCATCAACTATAACGTCGGTCCAATTTTTTGTAAAAAATATTTATTTCACACTTTTGAGTGTAACATTAGTCCCGAAAATCGTTGAACGGTCACTATACCATATCAATGAAGATAATACTTATCCTATTACCCACGTATATTCCTTGCTTGTAGTGGTTATTATTGAGATCTCAGAACATCGCGGCGGAAATACGCTTGAATATTTTAGTTGTTACCATTTAACACCGATTTAACTCGAAAACCGTAATTCTAAGGAAAAAATGTTCATTATAAATGTTGCTACAAATAATTATATCTTTCATGTAGTATCGAAAAATTTTCAATTTTCGAAAGAAATTGTCCTCTCCACATAGCAAAAATACATATTTAACATGCGTCTATCTCGAAAACCGTAACACTTTTGAAATAATGTTCAATTTAAACGTTTCCGGATATTGTCCTATCTTTAATTATACCAACTCAGATTTTCGATTTTCGAGAAAATTCGCCCCCACCACCCCTTCGGGGGCGGTTTTCGGAGGGAAGGAGATTTCGGATTTGCGTTTTTATGAATATGGGACCATTTCTCAATCCCCTTCTTTCAAATGAATCCAAAATCATCAAAATCGGAGATCGTCTACTATATAAAAGGCGCGCACGAACCAAAAAAAAAATAAATAAAGCAGACAGTCGAATTGTATACCTCCTCCGTTCGGGGTTCGTCGGTCAAAAAATGAACAAAAAACTGCGTGAAAATACTAAACATTAGTTCGTGAAACAATGAAGGAATTGATGATTGAGTTGTGGAGTACCTAAATTCAATATTCAAGTGCTGTTAATATCAATGTTGCCAACACCGGCAGTATAACTTTCGCAGCATTAGATTATTTTATGAAGTCTATTTTCAAGAATATTTGCTTTAGAAAAAAAATAACAACATAACAACTGTGCTTAACATATTACACAAATTTATAGTTGATTTTTTTAAACGGCAAGTGTTCTGGATGCAAATATTCATATATTGAATTTATAGGTACTTCCATGTGAAAATGAAGAGGAACTATGAAAATTTTTAAATAATCATGCTGTTTTAGTGAATTCCAAAAATTGTGAGAATTGTGCTTATAACATGATGTTATATGCGAATGGCACTTTATGGCGCTGTCAGAAAACTGTTTCGCTCTAAAGCGAGCATTTGCAAGGGCATATTTTTTTGTAAATTTTAAACATGAAACTATACCTTTAGACACTTAAAATCTCACCACTTGCTTTGCTTATCTAATTTTTGAAAATATGTTCAATATGGCAAACGTTATGTTGGCAGCTTTGGCAACATTGGAATTGACAGTTTTTACCTAAACGTCGAACACACTGCACAAGTCAATCATCGCTTCTTTTAACCTCACTTTCTCACGAATTTATGTTTACTATTTTCACGCATATTTTTGAGGGATGTTACCATTTGATAGAATGCAAGGATTGTTACTATTCGGCATTGAAAAGGTACTTCCAAATCGAAAATTTCAGCTAAAAGTCGTAAGCTTTTAGAACAACATTTTCACCTTTTTTATTATTATCTACATAATTAAAAATAATGGCTTCCGCCTGAATTTTATTAAAAATTATGCTAAAATACACTTATTTTTGCAAACATATTATCTTAGGGCTTTTATGACAAAAGCCTATAGACTTTTATCTTTTCTTGTTACTATGGCCTACCACATTCTAAAATTAGTTTACTGTTTTTCTGACTTTTAAATTTGTTATCGATAGTGGTGAAGGAAGCAGATTTTGATGAAATTTGGTACAGAGATAGACTAGCTCTTGGGAAGAGCATAGGCTTCCTTTTATTGTCCGTGGGACTCTATGTGCTGGGTTCCATACCCGAAAGTTGTATATTTCTGACGTCTATGGCTTGGTTCTGATAGTCTTTTTATCATGTATGTTTGTAGAATTTATTGGAAAGATCTAGTAGTGGCTGTAAGTGGTCTATTATCTTATATTTTTACATCTTTATATTTTTATATTTTTGTTTTATGTTATATAAATTTATTTAATTTTAATTTAATTTTTAGTTTTAACTTTGTTTTGTTTGTGTATTGTTTGATTTTGATATTTTTATTTTGCTTTGTCTACAAAATTTATATTTTTTCGACAATAAAGCATTTCTCTCTCTCCTAACCCAACTTTGCCTCCTAGTTGGAGGGTTCTATACCTGTAATACCCAAAGAAATATCTCTGAGCTCTATGGCTGAATTTTCATGGATTTTTCGCTATTTGTGTGTAGTATATCAATGGACGGTTTTGTGAGAGTCTGACAGTGCGACTGAGACTTAAAGGTGGGGGTTCCATTCCGGAAAATCCCTAAAACATTCTCAGGCTGTTCTCTCTTGGGTTGGTTTTCGGACTGATTCTACGTGCGAGTAGGACTCCGAGGTTCCATACTCAAGACTTTTTATGACTTTATGTTTTAGTACCACAATCTACTAAAGTGTTTGCCTGGGAAGTGCCACGTACAACAGCTAGTTTGAAATAATTCATGATTCAGTCAGTCAAAAGCAATCTCTTAAACTATTAGCTCTGAAAGATCAAGTTAATTGAAGCACAATTATTCTTCAAATCCATACGTAGAATAAAATAAAGATACAATCGAACTGTTACGATGACATTTCTTTGTAACAAGCGGTAAGAACCTTTATTAATTCAATGATTTGACCATTTTAATGCAAACCAATAAACAGGTCAATGAAGAATCGCGTTATAGAAGTACCTACCTATTTTCCCTTGAAGAAAAATGTCCAACATTAAGTCATAGAATGAAACCATAAGGTATACCTACTGGAAGAATTACAAATGACGTCAATGAATGCTCTCCACCTTTCGATTTTTCATCATTTTGACATTGAAAAAGAAAATAGCGAGATCGCCAGAGTGCACAAGGAGAACAACGAGCCTTCCAGCGCTGCCTGTGTACGCGGCGATGGGAATTATCCCTGGGGACAGTGGTGGTGATCGGGGATGCCGCGTTGATTCCGCCGCCACCGCCACGCACTCCCGGGACCACACCAATGTCGGCTTGACAGCGGTTATCCATTGCGGAAGGATGTGCTGGCCTGCTGTTAATAATCCAACACCATTAGCGCACGAATCACCCTCGCCTGTTACTACACTAGCCATCGAAGAGCTTGTGTAAGTACCTAAAGAGAGTAAAAGAGCATCTGTGGTGTCAGCAGAGCCCATACTACATACGACAGACAGATAGAAATACGCTTGCATCGGGATACATTGAGAGAGAGAGAGAGAGAGAGAGAGAGAGAGAGAGAGAAGAAGTCCACCGAGATTTCATGGTTCACTGACGATCATCGCACACAAAGTCCCAATACATAATATTATGGCTTATTGTTATTTGAGTATATGATGATACTTTGGATATAGTAGGTATCTACTATAGTGGTGTGCATAAGAGGGTTGTTTTGATATGTCTTTGACTGCTTGAAGGGATATTTAGAATGATGCGCATGAAAGTTAATGTTTTTTAAGATATGTATTTGAAAAATTTATTTTCACTTGAATAATTTCCGAAAACATTTTTGTGGTGCAATTTTCTTTAAAAAAATCACGACTGAGAAAAAATCACGGAGAATAATACAAGCTCGCGGGAGATCGGTATTAAAATTTCATACCAAAAACTACATTTAAAAGTAAATACATTTTTTTACAATTTATAAATAAACTAGCTGACACGACAACCATTGTCCGGTCTTAACAAAAGCAAAAACAATATCTTGGTTTTCTAAATTTTCACCCATGACAACAATAGCAGCTTCATCAATTGTTGCGGTATTATAGCGTCTTGTGTGTTGTCCTGTAGGCGTCTTATCGGCTTTGCTGACAATTTTGTGGTTATCAGATGGCATACGATTTAATGCAGTCTTGAATAATACAACCAATTCGTTGTCTGATGGAAAAACATTTGAAGTTGCTCCACACTTGGTCTGTTTACCGCTTTATTGTGTGCATAACGCTGATCGAATTGTTTGCTGAATTGCCAATGAAATAAATTTGCAAAATTTTTACCACCATGTGACTTTCAAGATACTTTGTCAGCACTGTCATTCCCCCATCAACATTTGACTGGCTCACTGGCTGCTTTTGGTTATTCACCTAGTTACAAATCTACTGTACGCTACTTTAATTGATATATGGTTTCAATTGAAAATTACCAACTTATTCAGGCACGTGGTGGTAAAAGTTTATTGTTTTTGAATATAGTTACCTTGAAAGTTAGCATAAAATTGTCTTGAATAACTTTTGTTGCGCCAAATGACTTCATTTGAAAATAATTATTATATTCCTGTATATGAGTCAAAAACGTATAGAATCTGTCCCATTTCCGTAAACCAATGAATGCAGAGGCTCTGGTGGCAGTACCAATGGCGTCAATTTGACATTACCGCTCCCGCAACACAATCCAGAGGCTTCATTCTTTCAATATTAGGTGTGATTGATTTTAACTTACTAAGATGAATAAACACTCACTGTATAATAAATTGAAATGAAACTATTATTTATCAATGGATCCATCTATGTTAAATGATATTTGCAGCGCGCGTTGTGTCCATTGCTGACAGTTATTTCAAACAACTGACAGTTGTCAAATAACTATATGTACTGTATGTAAAATTAATATTGTCTTTAAGTTTTCATAAATGTTCTTAAATTTTCTAATGTTCCGCTCACCTTTCTTATTTTTTTCGTAAGAACCATCTTTTGATAATAATGAACACAACAAAAAAAGAATTAGCGAAATTGGTTCAGCTGCCCTCGAGATTTGCGCTTAGCAACACATTCAGCGATTCATTTTTATATTATAGATGGCATCGGCACGTGACAGCTGTCAAGCCAGTGAAATTATCACTTATTAATTTTGCGACCGAAAAATCAATATTAAAGCATCTGATTGGCTTAGAATAACAAGTATAAAATTTTCAGTATAATAACTCTAGAGAATATGCAACAACATGAAATTTTATTTAAATTAAACATTAAATATTATTATTTTCAATTAATGATGATTTATGACAAGGATGGGCATATGCTACCTAGGGGCCAAACAAATTAGTATAATACGGGCGAAACTAATACAATCGATTACCTATTTTCGAATATTTTCACCATGTTTTTTAAGCTCTTACCATCTTCTTATCGCAAGATCTTAAAGTGTTTAAGACACGGGTTAGTTGAGATTTGGTTTTAGAACTCATAGATCGTCCTGAACCTCCAATTTCCGTCTGGACCTTTTCTCATTTGCCTTCTTCCAATTTAATCGAATATTAGATACTTTGAAATTAGATTGTAAAAAATATTTTTTTACAAGTGAAATTTTTGAAAAAAAAATTAAAAATAGTTTTTATTGGGCATTTAAGATTTAAACCGTACCGATGAGTACCTACTATTGCTATCCTTTTCTCGTTTTTAACTATACTTATTTATATGTGTTTGCCAGCAACAGCAATTCCATAACAAATTACTGTTTGTCTACCACAACACAAAATTAAACTTTAAATTAACAATAACGTCTGACGTCTGACAATTGGGACATAACCATAGACGATCTTCCAGAAAGTACCTATATACCAGAGAACGAGACGTATATATACGCTCCATGCTCGGGCGTAATTCCAGTGACGGATCCCATTGTCGTTCCATGTCGACAAAATAATGATCTTGGTTGAATGAGATTGAATGAGATAATTATAATTACCAATATTGAATCACACTTGGAGCTTAACAGGCGGCGAGATGTCTGCGATCTAAGTACGAATTCGAAATTTCAAGTCTCTAGACCGTATGAGGCTTGAGAAATCGCTGCGGAGTCCATTGATACAAGAACCGAAAGTAATAAAAACTATTCAATAAATAACTGGACCGACTTTATAAGTTGGTGCACTGAGATATACAAAATAATATTAATTCTATTGGTAGTGGTAATTTTGAAGTTGTGCAGTTGTAGTTAGATTGAAAACCTTTGGCACCAACTTCAAAAGTATCAGAAGCAATAAAATTAATATTATTTTGTATTTTTGAGTGCACAAACTAATAATGTCGGTCCAGTTTTTGTAAGAAATATTTATTTCACAATTTTGAGTGTGAAATGAGTCATCAAATCATTCAACGTTCACCAAAGAAGATAGATAGATAGAAACGTTACTTACCTACACCTACTCATCCAGTCATTTCAAAACATCGCTGAAATACACATATTTCAGACTTTCCACTCGGAAACGGTAATTAAAAAAAAATTCAATCCAAATGTTGCTCTTCTTTCACTTGTCCGTCTCATATTTTCAATTAAAAAAAAATGCTCCCATCACATACACATATTTCAGATTTTACCAGTGCTGTAATTCGGAAACATGATTTTTCTTAAAAATGTCCAAATTAAATTTTGCTAGATATGGTCTCTTCTTTAATTTTGTTTTCTCAAATTTACTGTTTTCGAAAAAAAATGCTCTCTCCACCCCCTTTGGGAGAAGCTTTTGAGGAGAAGGAGATTTCGGATGTGGATATTCATTTCAATGGGAAGTAGAATAAGCAAACCTTCAATATCTCTTTGGTTGTTGACAGGCCCGTATCCAGAAAGTCGTTTCGGGGGGGCTCAAGGACGAAAATCATTTGAAAATGTGGACTTATTTTAATTCGGAATATGTCGGAGCAATTTTTCTCGAATATCGAAAATCCGAGGCGGCAGAATTAAAGATATGAAAATATCTGGAAACATTTATATTGAAAATGTTTTCAAAAGACCTACGGTTTTCGAGTTTCATCGATGTTAACATTTGAAATCTGTGTATTGTCGTTATATGGAAGGGGCAATTTCTTTCAAGAATTGAATATATGAAAATAACTAATGAAAGAACAAATTATTTCTAATAACATTTACTTTGAACATTTTTCCCATAGAATAACAAGTACCTACAAGCAAAGAATATACATATGGGTAATGGCATAAGTGAACGTTCAACCATTTTCGTGACGAATGTTACACTGAGAAGTGTGAAATAAATATTTTTTACAAAAAATAGTACCGACGTTAGAAGTTGGTGCACTGAAAAATACAAAATAGTATTAATTCTATTAGTACTGGTACTAGTGAAGTTGGCGCCAAAAGTACCAGAACCAATAGAATTATTATTATTTGTGTATTTTTCAGAGCACCAGCTAATACGTAGGTCCAATTTTTGATACAAAAGTATCTCTTACAGATCTACATTTTATTCCCAAGAACATTTCTACCGCCTGTTAAGTCAACTTGTTCTCCTATTTTCAAATATATCAACCCCTGATGTTCATGTAAACAACCAAATAATTCAGCCAACCAACATTCAATTTGCACAACCAACAATCAAGTATAGATGGTGTGTCAGCTATAAGATATAAAATAATTATAAATCAAATATTAAAATGGATGGACTTTATTATGTCTTTTGGGAACTTACTGATGACAGTTTCTATTATGCTGTTCCAGATAGAAATAAGCAACAATGTGGAAAGGGCTCTGCCGATTTCAGACAACTTTTGAGAGATAAACATATTAATCATTGATGTCGATTATATAAATGATTGATTATTTATCTACTATGCTGAAATTCCATGGAGAGAGAGAGAGCTGGAAGGACGTCTGGAAGATCAGCATCAATTTATGGAAACTGCATATTTATATATAGTATTGATAAATTTGAAATGAAGCTATCGTTATATCAAGCTGCTTGGTATCTATTTGCGACGGATTGTCCCAAAAAGAAGGAGATCCTCTACTTTATTTTTTATGTATGCAACTCGTTTCTTATTTGAACAACCATATTCAAATTTTCAAGGTTCTTCCTCTTACTCATTTAGCGCTACCACCCTGGGTGGGTCTTAAATGGGTGCAAAACTTGCTTCCAAAAGACATGGTCATCCATCATTCCAGGGATCGAAGGGAATATTGTTTTTTTTCTCTCTGATCAAAATGTTGTCTTTCATCATGAAGTCTTTGTACGTGACTTGCCCTTATCTTATTCGATGAGATTTGATCTTTGGAACAATATGAACATCATTATAAAAGTCTTGAACTTTGGCAATTGTTCTTATACGATATTGGTCGAATCTTGATGGGGTCAATACATTTTTCTGACTGTTTTCTCTTCATATCATCTTAGTTTTTCTCATTTATTTTGGTCATTGTCCAAATTTTGCATCCATTTGATATATTTTGATTTTTGTAGTAACACGACGTTACTTAACTGGATAAGTTTTTTTGGAATTGATAACTCTGCCATCTTGTTCCAGACCTGCCATCTCTCGATGCTATTATATGCCTATCGGACATCTATAAAGTGTTTGTGTACTGTTTTATTGTACTCCCATCCTTTTTCATGTAGCTTTGTCTCAGTGTAAATAGTTGGTCTATAGTTGATCTGTATGAACTAAATCCGGCTTGGTATTCGTCCAGGTTTTCAGGGTTACATGGGGATTATCACTTCCGAAACGCCCTTTGAATGGTAAAAAGAAATCTGAAAGCTATTTTTATATAACGCTTCTGTAGGTGATTCTTTTACTCATATTGGAAACGATTACATATAATTCGAAGTATTTCTATGATTTATTTGAAATTATAGTATTAATATTGTGCAAATACATAGTTACTTTTGTCCAATTTACTATTAAATTATTTCGTTTACAGGGTTTACTGTTATATGTTTTTAAATAGTAATACTTTCTTTTCACTGAAATAAAATAGTTCCTCAAA
Source organism: Crioceris asparagi (assembly GCA_958507055.1). Classification (NCBI taxonomy): domain Eukaryota; kingdom Metazoa; phylum Arthropoda; class Insecta; order Coleoptera; family Chrysomelidae; genus Crioceris; species Crioceris asparagi. The sequence goes on along the minus strand of OY293831.1, from coordinate 13,969,064 downwards.
AATGTTTTAGTTTTTAATCATCATTATAAATCATATATTTCACAACTAGATACCTACATATAGGTACATATTGCAAAACGCTATTTCTATTATTAACTATATCTATAGATAAATATATCAAACATGTATTCAGGGGATTTGTTAGAAATGGTATTTATTATTATATTGTCAAACGAATAACTGTATGAATATGATATTCTCTATGAAAAATGCCTTTTATTGTGTGTTTTTTAATATATAAAATATTTGTTGCATCGAAAAGTATATTTTATTGATCTAAAGCTGATCAAAGGATAGCTTTATTTTGTTTATATGAAAATTTAAAATTTCAGATGGATGAGAAAGAAAATTCAATGGATAATCAAAATCCGTTTTTAAAATGATTTATCACAACGAAAACGTAAGAACGTTTCAGGACTGATCTATAGAAGCGAAACTTCATTAAAGATATTCTATTTCGATTCAAAATCGATTGTTTTAAATGTGTCTATATAAAGATGGTTGTTACAATAATTTAAGTTGTAAATGTGATAAAATAAAAAGAGTCAAAGAAGTTCAATAACTTGGTGTTATACTATATATATGGTATTGTCTAGAAAGTAAGAAAGCTACCTTCTTTTTGATTTCTGTAAAATGAGATATATATTCTTGACAAAAGTGATTTATTAAAATTATATCTTGATTTGTTCGGTAGCGTACTATTATTTTATGGGATTATTTGTTGGGTTCAGCTTACTCAAATGCATTAGGACCGGTAGCCAGAATTGAAAAATTTTAACGTTTAATAAGCAAAACAACCTTTCTAGTGAGAAACTATTATTGAATCATTAAAAAATATATTTCGGAAGCACTAATTTATAATTATTATATTCTACGGGAACAGTAGATATACTATTTCTGAAGCATCTGTATGACCTAGAAATTAAAATTAATTAAATTAAATATTGGCCAAAAAATAAGTTTATATCCATCCAAGCTTATCTACAATAGATTGGATAATAATCTAAAAAAATAAATTTCACTAGAGGGTGTATTAAACTTCATATCAAGAGTTGAATTTTAAATAATTTGAAGTTATATGTAATATATTGTTATATAAAATTTCTGTATTACTTAATATTTAATATTTTTTATATCACATGATGATCTTTACATTTGTAGTTCTATTTATAGCTCTGTTGTATTTTTATTTTATTATAATAATATGTTCATTTTTATTGTATTAGTATGTATATTTAGCTGATGTTAAGGTTGTAGACTTTAATTCAGGTCTACACACAGATGCTATTTGCTTCTGGGTAGGGGTTTGTGGGGCTCATAATAAGTTAGGCAATCTATTAGCATACTATTTTTATATTTAAGATTTGTATATTAGCCTGAATAAATTATTATTATTACTACAATGGATTTATTCCAAGTCTCATCAAAGAAAGTTTCCAACAGTCAGAATTCTGCGCAGTAACTCAAACGCGTTCCAACTCAAGCATCTGACCATTAGTAAACAGCAAGTTTTCTGTTCCAACTCAGCTTTCTTTACAGTTTACAAACTATCAGAACGGTCTGGGGATTTTCTTCTGACAGCTCGTTAGAAACATGAGCAGTAATGGCACCTTCGAGTTATCAATAATTGAATGACAAAATCTAATGGGTCTTCTATGAAAAAGAAGAAAACATTTTTTTTAAACACTCAATTTGCTCGGCGCCCATGACTGTTGCATCATGGGCGATCCCCCATCGCGCAGCTACGACCACACGACGGGTGGGCAACTTTTGGGGATCCTTTCGGATCGGGGGGTAGTGTTGCTAGCTCGCTGGCCAGAAAGAGATAGAGATGCGCGCATCGACGCACCACGTCCACATGGAAAATGGAATGAATGGATGATGGGAGAGAGTAGTAGAGTGTGGCGTTAGAAGGGCATAGAGGGGTCATACAGCTCCTGCGATCGTACATCAACCGCGCCCCATTAGGGATTAATGATGCCAACACGGCCGAAATTAACTTCCTGCCGGCTTTACCTCAGCAATAACGTTAACATATTAACCATTTGTTAGAATGGCAATATCGGGCCCGGCTTAAAGCTCTCCTGCTCTCTTCTTTCTTGACATTGACTTGTTCTTTGTTTGGACTTTATATATATAAATATATTTATAAAGAGGGTTTGGTTGGGGGTTGTGCGATGTATGCTGATCTTTTTATAATTAAAAAGTCGGGCAACTGGGATTTGGTATGGGTTTTTTTATTATGCTGCGTTATGAACAGAAATGCCATGATTTTTGACCGAGGAACCCCGAACGGAGTAGGTAGCTATACAATTCGACTGTCTGCTTTTTTTGTTCGCGCGTTTTAGATATTAAACGTACTCCGATTTTGATGATTTTTGATTCATTTAGAAAAACAGGCTTGAGAAAGTCATACTTATAAAAACGCGAATCCGAAATCTTCTTCTCTCCTAAAACCCCCCAGAAGGGGATGGATGGGGCAAATTTTCTCGAAAATCGAAAATCTGAGGTGGTATAATTAAAGATATGTATATTTTTGATATGTGGGGAGGGCAATTTCTTTCGAAAATTTTCGAAAATCTGTGAATACTACATGAAAAACCTAATTATTTGTAGCAACATTTATTATGAACATTTTTTCCTTAGAGTTACGGTTTTCGAGTTACCACGGTGGTGAAATGGTAACATCTAAAATACCTACTTGCGTATTTCCGCAGCGATGTTTTGAGATCTCAGTAATAACAACTACAAGCAAAGAATATCCGTGGATAATAGGATAAGTATTTAATTTACTACCTTCATTGATATTAGTGAACGTTCAACGATTTTCGTAACTAATGTTACACTCGAAGGTGTGAAATAAATATTTTTTACAAAAAATTGTACCGACGTTATCAGTTGGTGTACTTAGAAATTCAAAATAATATTAATTCTATTGGTGCCGTTTCTTTTGAAGTTGTGCAGTTGCAGTTGGATTGATAATTTTTGGCACCAACTTCACTCCCAATTTTTTTTAGTTATTTATATATAAGTATATTTCATTTATACTATAGGGGATTGGACATCCTTGGAGTTCAACAGCGCCTATATTTCCAAAATAGTCACTGAAAAGTGACATTTGACAAGTGTCAAAACAGATTATAAAAATTTGGTATGTCTCCTCACACGACTTTCCTACAGCTTTCAAATGAAGTCCATCGCATATAAAAATCGTCTGATCAAAAACTATTAAGGTCTAATTCAATTTTGACGAAGAAAGAACCGTTTTGCCAAAATATAGAAACAAAATTTTATAGGCATTATTTTTCCTGCTTTTTCTCCGATGGTAAAGGTCCTTTAGCAAAAGTGTACTACTGGTATTCGCAATGATGTAGGTTCGATCCCAACGCGTTTTGTACTAATAACAACATCGTAAAAAAAATATTTTTTCTTGTAGAAAATAGAATTATTAATGAAATAATAATTTGTAATTTGATTTATTGAGATTATTGATTATTTATATATTCCATTCAGTAACTATAAGTAGCATAAAAAAATCGCATGTCACCCGAGTCAAAGCTGTCTAGATAAATTCGACAAAATTATCTATATATTAATACGTGATTACAGAGGATTTTTAGGGCATAAAACGTGCACGGAGGAGTATGAGACTTGGCATAGTGAAAGTTTATATGCTGAAGTAGTGCACAAAGTTGGAATTTTTATGTATTATGCGTTGATATTTTAAATTAAATTAAATAAAAAAATATAGTTTACGTGGTAGAAGTGTATTGTGTGTTGCAAAATGAACCCAATTGCAATGTGAAGTCAACGACCCAAGTTTTATTCGTGAATGACAACCCTGGTCAAATACAAATTTAAATATTGCGGATAGTGTATACAAAAAGATGTAGGTAATTATTTTGAGGGATATATTCAAATGCGCACTTGATGAAAAATTTCAAGAAATTTTAATACTTTTGATAATATATTAACAACACAGGTTTTGGAATGCAAAAAAATTCGAATCTGAAGTCACTTTTGTGAAAGGGTTAAGTAATAATATCGGCGTTAAGTCGAAACATTACAATGCATTGTATTATAAAATAAATAGCTAGCTGTCATTGTGTTTTTGAACAGTTACCAACATTACATTTAAAATTCCATATGTATTGTAAGAAATTAGGCAAACAACACACGCTAATGCCGTTTTGTACAAGCTTACAACTGAAGTAATAGAATAAAATTTCCAAAAATGATATGCAATTATTATAACTTGAATATAACATGAATTACGATCTGACTTCGACCACTGGGCGACCTCTAGTGTTGATAAATATTCTTGTAAAATCTAATAGGTACGTGCAACATTTGCGCCACCGCTGTAACCCAAAGTTGTTTCAAAGTCATTTTGACGTTTGCTACACATCTAATTTAATTCGCTTTACGTTCTATTCTTTATTAATGTAAAGTGAAATAATCTATCGTGGTTTTACCTCTCATCAAAAAAAAATGATAGGTAATTCAGAAGCAAATGTCCAAATAAATGACTTAGAAACATTTTTGGGGTACCACGGTGGCATAAATACTACACTCAGTAGATTCTAATTTAGTAGCCTTTAATGCCACACCCTGTATACAGGGTGATTTCAAATAAATGGGAAAGATTTTAGGGGGAATCCTTGTCGAAAATTAAAGGCGTTTTTTCATGTAAACAAAAGCTCTCAAACCTTTCTCTGAAAAGTTACACGCTTCCAAAAATGAGAAAGAAAAGTCTATTTTTTTTCTGGAAAATGTTGAAGATATGAAGGAATGGCAGTTTATGGGCATGCTCCACAAATAAAAAAGATACGTTTGAATATTTTTTCAAGTTTGTTGTGATCTTTCAAAGGGGTGAAACATACAACCCCTATTCCATTTTTAACAGAACTTTTTGAAGAAATAAAATTTATCAATTTTAAAAATATGTGTTGTGAAGAACAATTTATTGTAAAACTTTTTTAACTTTTTTTTATTATGTCCGCAAAAGCAATTGTTTATTAATAAAAAAATAAAATACAATCTTCTATAAATGGAATCGAAAAAAATGTAGTAGGTGGCTGTCATGTTTTGTTTGCACAGTTTGTGACTTTAATCGTAGTATTTCAAAATTATGCTCAAAAAATGTCATTCTTTCATCTCTTCAGCAATTTCAAGAAAGCGAAAAAAACATTTTTCTTTCTTATTTTTGGAAGCGTGTTACTTTTCAGGGAAAGGTCTAAGAGCTCTCGTTTACCTGAAAGACCCCTTTTAATTTTCGACAATGATTCATCCCCGAAAAACCTTGGCACATATTTGGAAATACCTTGTATACCTAAAAATTATTTCTTCAAGAGTAAGAATATTTGAGCACTCTTTCTACAAATCAGATGCCATAATGTGGGTGAAATAAATCGAATAGGTTATTCTTATCTATAGCCCAGTTCATAAATCCATCAGTAGCTTCAACTAGGTATATGTGATTGATCTCCATAAAGACAAAATCTGTTCTATTTATATCAAACTCCATCTAACTAGTATTGGGACATTCATTATCAACATCATACAGAAATGTCCAAACATCAAATCATCTTTTGCTCCATATATATATATATATGCATAAATAGACTCGATTTGAGCCCGCACATATACAACAAAACCTAATCAAAGTTTCATTCTAAATTAGAGACTTATGTACCTGATGAATAATTCAACAAAAATTTTGTTTGCCACCATTTAAAATTGATTTGATTTGATTGGTGGTTGAAGTTATGAATGAAATATCACCACCACAAAGTCCTACAAACATACACAATGTGTCTTTGCAAAATATATCAGAGATCCACAGGGCTTTTACTTATTCAACTGTTTTCTGTTGTACCTACCTAGAGGTGCAGAGGTAGAAGCTTTAGCTTTTGGACTGAAGCACAAAACAACAAATTTGTGCTAATGTGGTTGTCTACACATGGATGCATTATTTAAATGGATTGAATTACTTTTGCAAGTGTTTACCTGAATCGGTATAGAATTATATGACTTTGGTTTATAATAATAATATCTTTATTGGCCTTTCTGTCATGGTATAACATGAATGAGGTACGTCATTTTAAGATACAATAGTAAAAAATGCAAAAATGCTTCTTTCTATCCAAACAATCCAGTTATGTCTTAATTTTTTTCCCAATTTTTTTTTGTTTTTATTTTCTTAAGCGAAAACGGTGCGTCGTACGAAGAGTCTATGGACCAAATTTGCTCAGAAATAAATGAGGATTTCAAAAATATTTTTTTCCATAGAAAAATAAGTGGCGTACCATTTTTTTGTTAAGAAATAATCAGTTCAAACCCTGTACGAACGCCACTGTTAAAAAAATTTAAAAAAACTCTTACGTCAAAAAATGTTACTTAATGATTAAAAGATAAAAATTTTATAAAATAACCGGGAGTGATTTTAACACCCTGTAACTCAAAAATGAAAGAGGTTTAGGGCATATATTGATATTAATTTTTCTTTTTAAAATCACCCAAGGATTCACACCCTTAAGTATTGGCATTCAATCAATAAACACCCTGTAGGTATATTTAACGTTGATGATTTTATTTATTTTTTAAATAGTTTTTATTACTTTCGGTTCTTGTATCAATGGACTCCGTAGCGATTTCTCATACGGTCCCATACGGTCTAGAGACTTGAAATTTCGAATTCGTACTTAGATCGCAGACATCTCGCCGCCTGTTAAGCTCCAAGTGTGATCCAATATTGGTAATTATAATTATCTCATTCAATCTCATTCAACCAAGATCATTATTTTGTCGACATGGAACGACAATGGGATCCGTCACTGGAATTACGCACGAGCATGGAGCGTATATATACGTCTCGTTCTCTGGTATATAGGTACTTTCTGGAAGATCGTCGATGGTTATGTCGCAATTGTCAGACGTCAGACGTTATTGTTAATTTAAAGTTTAATTTTATGTTGTGGTAGACAAACAGTAATTTGTTATGGAATTGCTGTTGCTGGCAAACACATATACATAAGTATAGTTAAAATCGAGAAAAGGATAGCAATAGTAGGTAGGTCTATCCAGAATAGAACTACGGAAAGATGGTTTTATTTGCAAGAGTTTAATGATAGACGTTTCCAAAAAAATATCTGTCTCCCCATTACAGCCCTAGTCCCTAATGTTCGCAATATATCGAGCGATCCAAATAAAACTCATCCCCAGTAGGCCTTTGACAATGAGAACATGCTAAACACAGATAGGAAACTAGAAGTGACAAGTGATGTTTCAATCAATATAAATGCAATTGCAGATGACTCAAGTAAAGACTCGCTCCCCATTTCAAACGCCTACTGCGATTGATATATTTTTTTGATCGCTTGATACTTTACATTTGACTGGTGACGTTTTGAGACGAGCTGCATTATCTACATATAATGCAAATAAAGATAGGCTTTAACCGAAACATTTAAACGTTTTATTCGAAAGAATAAAGGGTCCAGTGAAAACCCATCTCGTTTCAAAGATAATTCCGGAAGGTTTATAATTTTATTATAAATATAGCAATTATTTACTTGTACCACAGACAATCTATTCCAAAGATTGTCTGTGCTTGTACCTAATCATACGTTTAAATTCAAAAATATCTATAAATTAAAAAGTGCAATTAAACAAGTTATAACTTGTTTTCTAACGTTTATTTTGGTGGTAAAAGTGCGTATTTGAATAAATAAGCTATTATGTTGAATAATAATTTCCGTGTACGCTACTGCCTATATACCTAGTCGTTATATTTTATGACATTAGTATGTAATCGACCTCTAAAGGTGCCGTAAAGGTAATCGAAAGTCGTAAAGTCTAAATCCGCTATCGAAATTCATGGGGCGATAGTAGTAGTATTTTTTTGCCTCGTGGGTACGTACGCTCCTATACCTACCCTTATCTTTTATATATTATACGACTCTTTCGGTTTTATAGGAAGAATAGTTAAAACATTTACAGCACTTTGAATAATCATAAATATTTGTAAATAATTTAGTAAATAGAATAGGTAGTGTTTGATTTTTGATGCACTGCAAAGTTATTTAAATGCATAAAGATTCTCTTAACGAATGTTTGCTCCAATTAGAATGATTAGGTATACTTTTTGACCAACGAACCAAACGGAGGAGGTATACAATAATTTGACTCTTTGGGTAGTTTGGGTGCATGTTTTTTATGAATGTTCGCGTTTTTCTTGGCTGCTGAATTTCATATCTAGGTATATAAGGTATATTATGACCAATCCATCGACAAGTATGAAAAAAAATAGAAAAAAATACATTTTAAAATAAGATTTAAAGCTTTTTAAATTTTTTGCTCCTACGTCCTTCCTAAATGGCTATTTTTCAGGATTTTATTTCTAAATAGAGTATAAATATGATTTTCATGATTATTTTCTTTCATTTGATAGAGACTATTGACTAATGTTACACTCAAAAGTGTGAAATGAATATTTTTCACAAAAAAATGGACCGACGTTATTATTTGGTGCACAGAAAATACAAAATAATATTAGGTAATTCTATTTGTGCTGGTACTTTTGGAATTGGTGCCTACAGCAACAAACTACAACAGCACAACTTCAAATTACCAGCACCAATAGTATTAATATTATTTCATATTTTTCAATGCACAATGACAATAAGTTTCAGTCCATTTTTTTGTATTTATATAAACAGCACATCACAAGATATGCCAGTGGCAATTTGGAAGCTAAGACACTTTCTAAATCACTATCTACTTTGTAGTATTTATAATAGTTGTTGTAGAACACCTTTTACTAACCAGCCCCAAAAGTGACCTTCACCTCAAATTATAGGTATACAACAACTACACCATTATTAATGATGACTTTGCTATCCAACAATACGTTATTGTTTCCCCTTTTCATACAATCACGTGAACCTTATGAATCACCAATTAATAATTATTGGCGTCCAGATGAGAAATCCTGGTCTGCAGGAGCCGACTGGCCACTGCTGATGACCAGGTGGAAGAGACCCATTAACCGTTTCCCCCAATCCTCATCCTTCACTAGCATACCAGTAGCAAAGTTAACAGAATAGTATAAGTTGGGTCACTCTCACCAGAACGCACACATCTAAGAAATACGTCGACTTGCCAAGTTCAGCGATTATCTATAGATAGGGGTTTGCGTATATACGGTCTGTCTCATTTGGCTGTGAACTGTGGTCGAGTTTAGAACTTACAGTGTGTCCTCGAGCGTTGTGAGTTTCAATAACTTCCGATAAATATTGTGAAATGGCTGAGTATTGTTCAGTGGATGGTTGTTCCAGTACGATAGGAAACGATATGAAGTTTTTGCTCCGTATTCTTCTCCAAAATTTTCTCCTTTAAAAGTTTTCACAAGCGACTTTAGAAATATAAAACGTCCCGAAGGAAACGCCTTGGTTTAAATCACAGGTTATCTCATAAAGAAATGTTTGAATCTTCATTTATGTAACGTTTGTGTAGAATAAAGCAATTGCGCAGCAAATCTAATGAATAACGATTGAATTTTTTGTAAACTTAAAGCTTACAAGATTGCCGTGTGTTGATGGCAGATCTTCTCTCTCATCCTTGTCGACAATTTTCTTTCGATTATTACTACGTATCTTTATTTACAAGGCTTCGTGTATATTTTGCTTTAAAATTTATAAATAAAGATATTCATCAGGTCATAGGTGGTCGTAATTTGAATCTTAAACTCAATATTTTACCTAAGACATTTTTAAAATTTGAATAACTGCTACTTATAGATGTTTTCTATTTATGTTGTTCTCTATATATATACAGTACCAAATAAATAATCTAATTATCTAAGTATTCTTAAATGTACCTACCTACTTATTTTGTGAGTTATTAATTATCTCTTCAATTTGTCTCATTTGTGTTATGTATACGTACAGGTTTTTTTTAAGAAAAAAATATTCTTACATTTTAAAACGTGATTTGCTTGAAACGGATCAAATACACATTGATTAATTAACCTACAATGATGTTAGATATAAACTAATTATTATTTGACCAAGGTATTATTGCCTCCGGCAATATATCAGTCACGGCGACCATGATGTATTCGAAAAGCAAAAAATCGCCCTTTCGAGCTGCCGACAAAGGAAATTTCAAGAGTGATCCAACTTATAGTACCTATTCTGTGAACTTTGGCACTAGCAGCTCGAGTCGATCCATCTGCTCTTGATCATCGAGCTTATTTAGTGTGTGGAAGCGGTAGGTATTTGTGGTTTGGTTGAATCAAAGCCGGCTGCGGTGGTGGTTCGTTAATACTGCCGGATTTACCACGTGGATAATGCGGCATTTCGACCGTATTGCAGATAGGTATATCTACAATCTATACATGTACAGTTTGTGTACTGGAAAGAACTCGGCAAATTTGATTAGAAGTCGTATCAGAATAGATATGTTCAGAAATGATATCCGCCACTTAAAACAAGAAATGTACTATCATTATCGCTATTAAAGTTTTGAAAATACATTTGCCACTAGTCACTGAATATTAATGTAGATTTTGATACACTTTTCTTCATTTCAAAGTGTTCGAATCAAAGAAATATACCCATGAATGATTCTTTGATTGTTGTTGTTGAAAATAAATGAGTGGCCAAGTCAAATTGGTTAGTTTGGTAAGTTTTTTTCTTACATAATGATGGAGAACAATTCATACAAAAATATGACATCAAAAACCTTTCATCTTTTTAGAAGTAGGAAGTTTTTGTTATTTAATAATTCACTGCAAATTCCGCACGAACGCCACTGGCAAGAATAAAAATTATGTTGCACCTTGTAGGTAGTTTAAAAGTTAATACCTTTAGGACATATGTACATGTGAAACTATTTTCTCAAAATTGATCCCAAAATAACCTCCCTGAATATTGGCATGTTTTTTAAGCAACACCCTGTATATATACGTACAACAAATGAACAAGAAACGTACACACTAATGAACAAACATACAAGCAACAACATGCACACATAGTATCAACACAACGAAACGCACCCGCAATCAAATCAAACACTATATGCCGCTCCAAATCCGATTTGGCGCATTTTATTAATAGACACCCCAATTCACCCACCCCAAGTCTCCATAACGCGCCAATAATAATAATTGTAAGACCATCATATAAATGGTAAACATCTAATAGTCCGATAAAAGTCGATATATCACGAATCTGTTAGCAATTACGAAAATACTAATGTCTACAGTGCGTTTATAAAGTATGGACATTCTTCAATATGCTCTGATTTTGATGATTTTTGATTAATTTGATATAGTAGAGGTGAGGAGTAATCCCCTATTTTGAAAAACTCGGACTGCAGGAATAAAGATGAGACCATATCCGGAAACGTTTAAATTGAACATTTTTTCAAAAGAGTTACAGTTCTCGAGTTCTCATCAATGAGATGTATTTCTGCTATGTGGAGGGGACAATTTTTTTCAAAAATTGAAAATATGAGACGGCCAAATCAAAGTAGAGATTATATGCAGCAACATCTAAATCGGACATTTAAAAAAGTTACGGTTTTCGAGTTACAGCATTGGGAAAGTCTGAAATATCTGTAAATATCGCCGCGATATTTTGAGATCTCTGAATAATAGCAAGTACAAGCAAACAATAAACATGGGTAATAGGATAAGTACTATATTCTTTGATATTAGTGTGAACTTTCAACGATTTTTAAGACTTGTTACACTCAAAAGTGTGAAATAAATATTTTTTACCAAAAATTGGACCGTCTTTATTAGTTAGTGCACTGGAAAAAACAAAATAATATTAATTCGATTGGTGCTGGTACTTTTGAAGTTGGTGCTAAAAGTGTAGCCGGCTTAAGCTCTAAGACATATAACAATTGACAAGAGACAGTTGGTCTGATTGGGAATGTTGGAAAATGCATTATCGTCTCGAAAATAGCCAATTTAATTAATGTCTGAATAAACATAATATACGGTTAATAAATGCAAATAACGATAAATAAGTTATTTTCAGATATTTCTATCTACCACTATAATACCTAAATAATAGATTGTGGAAGTATAACATGTATTATTAATAATTGAAGAGCATCATCAAGTTTTTTTTTAAAACGTAGGTAATCCAAACACAAAATCCACGTGTAAAAAGTATTGTCTTCAAATTGTGATATTTTCCAAGATATTGAAGCGTATCATTACTTTTGCAACGCACTGTATAAATGTAATATGTTAGCAGCTTTGTGCACCCTATACTAACACGCTAATAACTAACCACCCTGTGCGAAATTGGCTGTAAAGGGGATAAATGGATTTTGTCAGATTCGTGATTAACTCCTTGGACTACTTTATACATATATGTATATATCTATTGATTGGGTGTTTTCTTTGGAGATGCAGTTTTTCAGAATGAAATTAAATTCTTGTGAATCGTATTGATAGTCAATGTTATTGGCTTTGCTCTAATTTTCACTTCAATTTGTAAATCGGAAATAAACATGCGAGGGCTAACAAAACGTTTTGCTTTTGTTAATTTCCGATCCAGTATCCCATAGCTTTTTGACCGACTTCAAAAAAGGCGAAGGTATACAATTCGGTTGTAAGATTGCTTTTTTTATTTTTTTTTATTTTTATGGCTGTTCGCGCATTTGTCATAGTAAACGTACTCCGATTTAGACGATTTTTGTTTCATTTGAAAGAGGAGAGTTGAGAAATGGTCCCATATTGAGGAAAATCAAATCCAAAATCTCCTTCCCCCAAAGGGGGTGGAGGGGGCAATTTTTCTCGAAAATTGAAAATCCGAGACGACAGAATTAACGAAAATTCCATATCCGGAAGTGTTTAAATTGGATATTTTGAAAAATAATCATAGGTTTCCGCGCTACAGTCTGAAATATGTGTTTCAGCTATGTGGAAGGGAAAAATTTTTCTGAAAATTGAAAATTAGAGATTTGAAAATTAGATAGGGGACCATATCCGGAAACATTTAAATTGAAAATTTTTTCAACAGAGTTACGGTTACCGAGTTTCGCAATGGTAAAGTCTAAAATATGTGATATGCGTATATTCACTAGTACAAGCTAAACCTACCTATAACATTTTGGGTATTAGTGAACGTTCAACAATTTTCATGACTAATGTTACACTCAAAAATGTGAAATAAATATTTTTTACAAAAAATTGGACCGACTTTATCAGTTGTTGCACTGAAAAATACAAAATAATATTAATTCTATCGGTGCTGGTTCTTTGGGAGTTGGTGCCTACAACAACAAACTACAACGGCACAACTTCAAAATTACCAGCACCAATAGAATCAATATTATTTTGTATTTTTCAGTGCGACAACTGATAAAGTCGGTCCAATTTTTTGTAAAAAATATTTTTGTCATCTTAAAATTCTTCTCATATTAGTGATGACGATATTTTTTATTTGTTTGTTGGCTCTTTTTATTCAGTAAACGTAAGCCGATATGGATGATTTTTGATTCATTTGAAAGAGGAGGCTTGAAAAATGGTCTCATATTAAAATTTTCTCGAAACTCGAAAATCTGAGGTGGTATAATTAAAGATAGGACAATATCCGGAAACGTTTAAATTGAACATTTTTTCAAAAGAGTTCTCGAGTAAGAGGCGTCTTAATTTCTCAAATATGTGTATTTTTGCTATGTGGAGACAGCTTTTTTTTCGAAAATTAAAAATCTGTAGGTACTACATGAAAGACCTAATTATTTGTAGCAATATTTATAATGAACATTTTTTCGTTAGAGTTAAGGTTTTCGAGTTACAGCGGTGTTAAAATGATAACATCTAAAATACTTACGCGTATTTCCGCAGCGATGTTTTGAGATCTCAATAACTACTACAAGCAAATAATATACGTGGATAATAAGGATAAGTATTTATAATATCTTCATTGGTATTAGTGAACGTTGTTCAACGATTTCAACTAATATTACACTCAAAAGTGTGAAATAAATATTTTTTTCAAAATTTGACCGAGCACCTAATAACGTTGGTGTACTGAAAAATACAAATAATATTAATTCTATTGGTGCTGGCTGGTACTTGTGAAGTTGGTGCCAAAAGTTATGAATCTAACTGCAACTGCACAACTTCAAAAGTACCAGCACCAATAGAATTAATATTATATAGTATTTTTCAGTGCACCAACTAATAACGTCAGTCCATTTTTTTTTATATTTATTTCATATTATCCTGAATATACATCTACTTAACCCTATCTATTAATAAAATAATATTCAATTATTTCGCTGAACAGTAAAGTTGACTCTTCCAAAAAGCATCCTGTGTTTTGTGACTTGTATTGTTTGCTGACCACCAACAGAAAAAAAAACAAGGCCCATCCTGTGTAAATTTAAGGGATTTACCAAGCCATATACCTAGCTAGAGTAACAACTGAATCTAGTCTGGTCTTAGTAATAATACCTTTGCGTGAGGTTTTGTTTGTGTCAAATTCGACAGCAACATGTGAAAACCATAGAAAATAAACTTGGTTTGTTACACGGGTTAATGCGTTTGAATTCAGAAAAAAAAACTTAGTAGATACAAGATTTTTATCGTATAAGTAACTTAAAACAAATAAATTTATTATTAGTATCATTTTATTTAAGAGCTTTAAGAATAAGAAAATAAATTTTAAGTAAAATTAAAACTATCAATTTTTATATTACAATTCATCAAATATCTCGGAATACTTTTTGACCGACGATCCCCGAACAGAGAAGCTATACAATTCGACTGTCTCCCGTATTCAAATTTTCTCGAAAATCGAAAATCCGAGATGGCAGAATTAAAGATAAGAAAATATCTGAATGCGTTAAAATTGAACATTTTTTCAAAAGAGCTACGGTTTTCGAGTTTCTGCGATGTTAAAATTTTAAATATAGATATATATAAATACCTATATATATTTGCTATGTGGAAGAGGCAATATTCTTTCGGAAATTGACAATTTGAGAATGGAAAATTAATAACCAGATTATTTGTAGCAACATTTATATTGATCACTTTCTCCATAGAGTTACGGTTTTCGTGTTACAGAAGTGGTAATGTTTATAATATGCGTATTTCCGCGACGATGTTCTTAGATTTTTGAATAATAGCAAAACAAGCAATGTATACATGGATAATGGTGAACGTTCAACGATTTTAACGTGACAAATGTAACACTCAAAAGTGTGAAATAAATATTTTTTACAAAAAATTGGACCGACGTTAGGTATCAGTTGGTGCACTGAAAAGTACAAAATAATATTAATTCTATTGGTGCTGGTGTAAAGTTGGTGCCAAAAGTTTTCAATCTTACTGCATCTGCACAAACTCAAACTTACCAGCACTGATAGAATTAAAGCCCGCTGCAGAGGGAGTATGTTTTGCTGCATGTTTCCTTGACGGGAGCTCGGCATGGTGATGTGCATGTTTCCGTGTAAGAAAATGACATCGCGTGCACTGTTGGTTGCTTGAACTCGTGCATGATTTGATGATAGAACCGGTGCTATTTTCGGTGACTGTTTTCACGCATCGTGCCTTGTCAGAGTACTCGGAACTGCTCGAGTCGTACTCAAAAGTTTTCTCTGTTGTAACAATGATTATAAATAGCGCTTGATTAGAATGTTCAATATTTTGTATCATTTATCACAGTCATATTTCTATGTAAGTACTGTCATTTTACATATATGATGGCCTGCATCGTGTGAAGCCATCACAAGCAAGGGAGCCATCAACACACCATGCACGGCAACATTTATCGGACCGTGCAGTAAAACAAGCAACTAACCATGCAGCAAAACATACTCCGCCTGCAGCGGGCTTAACATTATTTTGTACTTTTCAGTGCACAAACTGATAACGTCGGTCCATTTTTTTGTAAAAATATTTATACTATACCTATACACCGCGTGCACAAATCAATAAAAACAGTCGAATTTTATACCTCCTCCGTTAGGGTTGGTCGGTCCATATAAAAATTGGTACATATAGATAGTGAACCCTTATAATCAAAGAAGTATGAATAGGTTCTTTTAAGTATTTATTTACCAAGAAATATATATTTTGGAGGTTGATCTTAGACTGGTATAACTATTGTAATAAAACATAGAATTTCAGAAGTCTCAACTAGTTTCGTAGATAAGCCGCTTAGAGAACCCTCGTTTAAAATATAGACTTTTTAGAAATGTATAGTCCCGTATTGATTTTTAATGAGCATTCATGCCTGTTAGGGGTTAAGTCTACTACTAATAAATATAAATTATCTCCAACATTTTTGACACTTTAAATTATATTCATCATTAAATTTTATAAGTGATGTAATTAATATGAAATTTAGAGTGTCAAAATATAAAATTGTAATCCATATAGATATGAAAATATAACCGAAATTCAATATAATATTGCATATATAAATTTAACGTTTTAGTATCTAGCTAATAAAAAATACAAGTACGTAAAATTCCTATAGATACCTACATATAAAGAACTAAATGTCACAATACGCTAAAACGAATACCTATACCTAATGAAAAATGACGTAACAAAAACACATAGGTATAGAAACTGAAATGTATTTATGCTTCATATTTATAGAGCCTTTTCCTGTTTTCCACAAATGGGATATTGTTGTACCTACTGAACCACCCACAGAAGTAATAACCATAGATGTGTGATATAGAATGGCCAATTAGATGGTTGTTATATAACTTACAATCAGTTGAAAGAAATTTGAATGCCAATCTGATTGACATATATAAATTGACTCTCTAAATGAATAAAAGAAGATCATTCGACGTTTTAAAATGTCAATTTTTTCATATATGAAACAAAAATTGGTATCAGCAACTATTTTTATTTTATAGATTTTTAATTAAGGTTAGAGTGTGAAAAGTTTTATGTGTTGAGAATTTGAGACTTTTTCCATTATTACATGAAATATAAATGAAATCGGGTAACAGAGAATATAGAGGAAAACTTATAAAATCTGTGGTATATTTTTCATATTTCTATCTAGAAGACCCACTTGATTATATTATGTCTGTGGATCTGTGAGTATGACAATTCTCGATTCAAGATTTATTAGTTCTTTATTCTTTACCCTACATTTGTTTTTAATTATCAGAAGTCTAGTCTAGACAATCTGCTCTACTGATTATATTGAATTTATTTATTGTATGATGATGTATGAGTATTTAAACGAATAATTATAACTCGAAAACCGTAACTCTAAGGAAAATGTTCTTTATAAATGTTGCTGAAAATATTCTTGTCTTTCATGTGATACTCAAAGATTTTCAGTTTTCAAAAGCAATTGCCCCCTCCACATAGCTAAAATACACATTATATGTGAGATTTTAATATCAATTTAACTCGAAAACCGTAACTCTTTAAACGTTTCCGGATATTTTGTTATCTTTAATTTTGCCATCTCGGATTTTCAATTTTCGAGAAAAGATGCCCCATCGGGGGCGGTTTTCGAAGGGACGAATATTTGGGATTTGAGTTCTTATGAATATGGGACCATTTTTCAAGTCTCCTTTTTCAAATTAATCAAAAATCGTCAAAATTGGAGTAGGTCTACTATATAAAACGAACGCACGAACCAAAAAAAAGCAGACAGTCGAATTGTATACCACCTCCGTCCAGGGTTTGTTGGTCAAAAATAATATTAATTCTAGTGGTGCTCTTACTTTTGAAGTTGTGCAGTTGTTGTTATAGGTATAGAAGACTTTTGACACCAACTTCAAAGGTGCCAGCACAAATAGAATTAATTGGTTTTATTTAAAATGTTTTCAATTCTGTAAATAAAATTCACAGCATGTTACAATAATTGCAACTCAAAGATTTGTTACAATAAAATAATATGAATATAGTACCGTAAAAATACATACCATTTTTCAAATGTTACACAGGCTTTGAATTAATTCGTCAGTTTCAATGCATAAATAATTTTTATGCCCTTGCAGCATAATTATAATCCTAGAATATTATATTGTATCTTACCGAAATATAAATCAATTGAGTTAATTTTAACATATCATGAAACCATACCGTAAGTTCGGAGAAAATGATAAATGCCAGGGTGTTTCATAATATATGTAAAGGACTTGAGGATGTGATAGCTCGTCCAAAAATATGAAAAAAACTTTACATTAACTTACCCTCTAAAATGCAAATGAGAGAAAAAATCGTTTTTGTGAATATCTCCGGAACCTTTTATCTTACAGAAAACAGCATTTTTAAGCATTTTCCACTCATAATAAGCTAAGTTTTGAGTCAGAATTTTTTTCTTAAGTCATAATTGGTGAATATTTGGAAGTAGTAGGACAAATTACGGTTTTGAGATGCCCATTTGAACCGCCAATGTTTTTTACACAAAAAAGTTACTGTTGGTCGTGGGCTCTGAAGTCGACGTTTTCCAGAAAAATCTACTTTTATGTCGAAAAAAAAAACACGATAAATTTTTTGAACTAAATTTTTTTATTTACTAATTAAACAAAATTTGTGTAAACGTTAGAACAAATAATAAAAGCTAAAATTGACCGTATTTTTTTCAACATAAAAGTCGATTTTTCTCGAAAACGGTCGATTTTACAGCTCACGACCAACAGTACCTTTTTTGTGTAGAAAACATTGGCGGTTCAAATGGCTCTCAAAACCGTAATTTTTCCATTGGCGTAGAAATTGGGGAGGAAAACAAAATATACTTCAAAATATTCAACAATTATGACTTAACAAAAATAAATTTCTGATTCAAAACTTAGTTTATTATGAGTGGAAAATGCTTACAAAAGCCGTTTTCTGTACTATAAACGGTTCCGGAGATATTCACAAAAAACTAATTTTTTTCCAATTTTTAACACCGTGTATCTCGAAAATGGTGCATTTTAGAGGGTAAGTCAATATTTACTTTTTCCATATTTTTGGACGAGCTATCACATCCTCAAGCCCTGCGCATATATTATGGAACACCCTGTATAATAATACTTATTCGAGGTTTTCCCCATTTCCTCCTATGACTCGGAATACATTTTAGGCTAAGACATAATAAGAATTATTTTTATTATATTAATTCACAATAAGAACGTGAAGAGTCATTTCTTTTTTGAATTTTAAATAGATAATTTATTTTTATTTCGTCATAATGGGCAATATTTGCTATTAAATAGCAAAACGGCGTGTTATACTACTGCATTGGCTCTGAATATCATCAATAGCCAGCTTGCTAGCAAACGCTGTAGCTTCATATCTGTCAATGTCATTTTTCCCGCTTCCGTTATTTAAATTCAACAGAATTGTGTAAAGACAGGATAACAAATTCTACATGACCTACTGAAGATATTTTTTTTGGATTGCTCATCACATAAGCTTAACAAATTCTTCACATTCCTGTTGTTGGTGTTCTTTCTACTTCTATCAGGTGTTCTATCTCCAATAAACATACCATCAAACATTATCAATGTATATAATCTAACTACTGCTCCGAAACCCTTCCGGTCTCGTAGTTGGATTGTAGTTTTGTAGCAAATATAGGTAAGTATATGGATTTCGGACAGGAAGAGGCTTTTACGTCCGTCGGAATCGGTAGGTAAAGGTACACAAAGGTGCAGTCGGGCTACCAATCGTTAACTTTTATTAGTCATTTTTAGTGTGTTTTCACATTTACACCATTATGCCAGTCAGGCAGACCGCCACGCATTAGTGTGTTCTCATTTTAGCTATTGCAAGAAAAAAATCGGAACGTATTATCTTCTTTGGTCAACGTTTAATAATTTTGTTTTTTTCATGCAAGAGGCAACTCTGAAATTTTACAGCTGTCACCTATGTTTATTCCGATTATTAAAAATGGCGCGCTTTACGTCAGAACAAGGCGTTATAATTGTGAAAACTTATTCCAAAAATTTGGAAAGTTATGCTAAGACCGCTCGCAAACAACGCCAAATTTTCAGTCGAGAAAGTGCACCTAGTAGGTACGTCAACCATTCGAAGAGTGGTCAGAAAATTTAACGGTCTCTTGAAAACATTGTTGCACTTTTAACGAGAGTGTCGCCGAAAACCCGAAAACATCAATTCGGCATCGTTCTCAACAACTTCAAATTTCAGCGAATTTTGACAAAAGACCTCCATCTTCATGCTTACAAAATTCAGCTTGCTCAGAAGCCCAAACCAGCAAACCATGGAAAGTGCCGGCAATCCGTTCAATGGGTAATGGAGCAAACTGAAATCAATGTCATTTTTTCGAAAAAAGTCATATTCTCCGATGAAGCCTATTTCCATCTGAATGGCCTAGTGAATACACAAAATTGTAGAATTTGGGGCTTAGAAAATCATCATGCAATCCATGAGAAACAAATGCATCCACAACGAGCAACTGCCTGGTGCGGATTTTGGTCAGGCGGCGTGACTTGGCCTTACTTTTTTGAAGATGAGTCCCAAATTACAGTGACTGTGAACAAAATTCTGTTCAGGAACATGATAACGGAGTTCTTGTGGCCTCAACTGGACTACATGTGTTTTCAGCAAGACGGCACCACCTGCCACACCGGGCATGAAAAAATTGATTTATTGCAATAACGATGTTCTGAATAAATTAGCTCAAGAAATTCTTATGTCAACTGGTCACCAAGATCATGCAATTTAAAGTCGTTTGATTTTTTTCTTTGAGGTTTTGTGAAATCTCGGGTTTATGCAAATAAACCAGAAACAATTCCTCCAAGATCCAATGCTTAATCGGTGAGATACAGCCAAATCTCTGTGAAAAAGTCATGGAAAATTTTCCATGAAGAGAGTAATGGTCTGTCATCAGAGCAGTGGGAGTCATTTACCTGATATGTCTTCTTTACAATCCAATAGAACTCTCTCAATAAATACTTGTTTTTATTTTAAAATGAAAAAGTGCACTCTTACTGAGATACCCAAAGCGTCTTAGTTATTCCCGCTATTTACCCGCGCTTGCTTGAATTTCCTCACTTTGACATTCAGAGCACTGGGCAAAAATCACATTGCCTCAACACCTGGTGGGGCCATCGCAATGCTTTCGCCTGATCTTTACCCAGCGATTTATTCCCTGAGGGTTTATTTAAGTCAGAAAATAATCAGCTTTCATTTATGATAAATATTTATGGACATTTTGTTAGATTAGGTTAGGTTAGGTTGAAACGTGGAGGAAATATAATAAAACTGCTTGCTGCATGAAGAAAGTGATATCAAAAATCGAATTGTCGGAGCTTTTTCTTCATATGTTGTTTTCAGATATTGATGTTTCTAGACGTGCTTCAATTTCCATGTTTTTTTAAGGAACTTTCTGAAGTACGGCTTTGGTTGCATTTTTTGTCCAAATTTAAAATTTCCATCAAACATCTAAACAGAATATTTCAAGCAAAAGTTCCCTTGGAAGTTCAAAACTGATTATTTTCAAATAAGCTTATATAATAAATTACCTAGATAAACACATAAATTATTACTCATTGATTCTGGCTACATAAACTTTTAACACTTTATTCAACATTGATAAGGAGATGAAACAATTTCGAAAATTGAGTGATGTCCAATAAACAATTCAAATTTTATTGTTACTACTTATTAATCGCATATAACAAATTATAGTTGTTGTGGAATTTATGGCTAATTATAATTTAATTCAAACTATATCTACCGACCAATGGATCAAATCAAACAATTATGGAATTTAATTAACGATAAATTACGATTTGTTTATTGTTAAAATATAATAGACATTAATATTATTTATTGCTCTGGCAATAGAATGTAGATATATGTTTCAATTCAATATATTAACGATAACTTTTGCGGTGGTTTGAATTATATCATATCAATTTTCATATATGAAATTATTGCAAAGAAAAAAGTTTTATACTAATTTGATATACAGAAGAACTCTGAATACATTTATAGTAAATAGTGGTCGGAAATCGACCGTAATTCAATCAGTTCAAGTTTGAATATTATTGAAGTTCTTCTGTCAAAAAGTATTCCTCTATATTTATTATATCTATAATATAAAAATGAATCGCTGAATGTGTTGCCTAGCGCAAATCTCGTGAGCAGCTGAACTGATTTCGCTAATTCTTTTTTTGTTGTGTTCATTATTATCAGAAGAAGGTTCTTATGAACGAAAAAATTAAGAAAGTTTAGCGGAACTTTAGAAAATTTAAGAACATTTATGAAAACTTAACGACAATATTAATTTTACATACAGTACATACAGTTGTTTGAAAACTGTCAGTTGTTTGAAATAACTGTCAGCAATTGACAGAACGTACGCTGCAGATATCGTTTAACATAGATGGATCGGTTGATAAATAATAGTTTCATTTCAATTTATTCAGTGAGCTTTTGAGAAATGTTTATTCATCTCGGTAAGTTAAAATCAATCACACCTAATATTGAAAGAATGAAGCCCCTGGATAGTGTTGCGGGAGCGGTAAAGACAAATTGACGCCATTGGTACTGCCACCAGAGCCTCTGCATTCACTGGTTTACGGAAATGGGACAGATTCAATACATTTTTAACTCATATACAGGAATACAATAATTGTTTTGAAATGAAGTCATTTGGCACAATTGTTAAATATAGTGACGCCTGGTATGTAGTTTATTCTATTTAAGAAGGTTTATCATAGTATGTTTTGTTAAAACAAGTTTGGTTCACTGTCATCCTTTTTAATATAGTCATTCAACGTTGTTCCTATTATTATCTGGATTACAAATTATCCAGAACAAAAGTTATTCAAGACAATTTTATGCTAACTTTCAAGGTAA
Source organism: Crioceris asparagi (assembly GCA_958507055.1). NCBI lineage: Eukaryota > Metazoa > Arthropoda > Insecta > Coleoptera > Chrysomelidae > Crioceris > Crioceris asparagi. The sequence continues at coordinate 13,946,236 of OY293831.1, read as the reverse complement.
CTATATTGTAAAACAATAAACTTTTACCACCACGTGCCTGAATACGTTGGTAATTTTCAATTGAAATTATGTATCAATTAAAGTAGCGTACAGTAGGTTTGTTGTTAGATGAATAACCAAACGCAGCCAGTCAAAAGTTGATAGGGGAATGGCAGTGCTGACAAAGTATCTTGAAAGTCACATGGTGGTACAATTTTTGCAAATTTGTTTCATGGGCGATTCAGCAAAACAAGTCAGCGTTATGCACACAATAAATCAGTGAACAGACCAAGTGTGGAGCAACTTCAAATGTTTTTCCATCAGACAACGAATTGGTTGTATTATTCAAGACTGCATTAAACCGCATGCCATCTGATTACCACAAAATTGTCAGCAAAGTCGATAAGACGCCTGCAGGACAACACGCAAGACGCTATAATACGGCAACAATTTATGAAGTTGCTATAGTTCTCATGGGTGAAAATTTAGAAAACCAAGATATTGTTTTTGCTTTGTTAAGACAGGACAACGTCTGTTGGGGCAGCTAGTTGGATATAAATTTTGAAATTTTATTGATCAACTAGCTGTTACTCGCGGCTTCGTCCGCGCTACCTGTCTGTGAAAATACAGTCGGAATCTTTTGAGCCGTTACGGAGATTCACCGGAACATAAAAATTGCTTTTTTGGTATCAACGAGACATATACTTCCATATGGGATTAGCTCAAAACTGTGTTTTTGACTGACTTCAAAAAAAGGATAAGGTATACAATTCGGTTGTAAGATTGCTTTTTTATTCTTTTTTAATGGCTGTTCGCGTATTTTTCATAGATTTTTGTTTCATTTAAAAAAGGAGAATTGAGAAATGGTCCCATATTGATAATAATCAAATCCAAAATCTCCTTCCCTCCAAAAACCGCCCCCAAACGGGGTGGAGGGGGCAATTTTTCTCGAAAATTGAAAATCCGAGACGACAGAATTATTAAAAATTCCATAACCGGAAATGGACATTTTTAAAAATAATCATACGTTTCCGCGTTACAGTCTGAAATATATGTTTCAGCTATGTGGAAGGGGCAAATTTTTCCGAAAATCGAAAATTCGAGATTTGAAAATTAGAAAGGGGACCATATCCGGAAACGTTTAAATTGAACATTTTTTCCGGAAGAGTTACGGTTTCATAGTTTCGCAATGGTAAAGTCTGAAATATGTGATATGCGTATTTCCGCTATGTGGAAGAGCATTTTTTTTTCGAAAATTGAAAATATGATACGGTCATATTAAAGAAAAGATTATATGTAGCAACATTTAAATTCAGTTACGGTTTTCGAGCTACAGCAGTAAAGTCTGAAATATGTAAATTTGCGCCGCGATGTTTTGAGATCTCTGAATACAATAAATAATAAGTTCAAGCTAAACCTACCTATAATATATTTTGGGTATTAGTGAACGTTCAACAATTTTCATGACTAACATTACACTCAAAAATGTGAAATAAATATTTCTTACAAAAAAATGGACCGACTTTATCAGTTGTTGCACTGAAAAATACAAGATAATATTAATTCTATTGATGCTGGTAATTTTGAAGTTGTGCCGTTGTAGTTTGTTGTTGTAGGCACCAACTACTAATTATTTTCCTATGTTTCTCAATAAAATATTATTTGTTTGCAGCGAATCTGAGGAGCATTTGGCACCGTCTTATTAGAACCATGGCTCTTCCATATCAGTGCATACGAAAAAAATATTGATTAATTTGTAATTTTTCCTAGACTAATGAAAATAATTGGTTTCATTTAGAAATGGAAGAGCAGATGGACCAACTGGCCAGTATACAGGAAATAATTTAGAAATACACACAATTTATTTTGTAACTTTTACAAAGTTGTAGCAAAGATTAGAAACACCCTTTGGTTGTAGTATCGATTCATCATTGAAATAGCCTCTAGTCATGATTATAATCTAAGAAGAATAATTTTGATTATCGTAAGACATTATCCATTTCAATACTAGATTCAATGTTATTTTTTAAATATTTTTATTACTTGCGGTTGTTTGGATAACGTGTGTCTGCAGCGATTTCTCAGGCCCCCTACGGGTTAAAGACGAAATTTCGAATTAATTCTTAGATTGGAGATACCGCGGCATTATACTGATCCAAATGTGATCCAATGACGAATAATTATCCTATTATCCGATTCTCGCAAGAATTAATTATTTCTTCGACATGGAACGACAATTTCAGTCACTGGAACTATGCAAGAGCATGGAACATCAAACATCTATCCACCTACTCGATCAAGACAGATCGTTGTCGTGAATATATCAGATATTGACAATACTAATTCAAAATTTAATATTGTGTTGTGGTAGATAAACAAGAATTTGTTATAGGATAGCTGCCTTTAAACAAAGTTGGTTTACAGAGAATAATAATAGTTTTTCGTTAAAAACTCAAAAGCGTGATAAATTCCAATTGTTATTAATTTCATGTCTTTTAAAACAGGAATATATCAATTGAGTAAAATCAATTCCATAGTAGATAACTTGACAACGTTGGATCTGTGATGTATATAAATATAGATCAACTTCTTTTTTAATAGACTTTTCTATATTAAAATATGCATTACATGAATCAATGACTGAAATGAACAGCTACTTGTAAATTTTCAATCATATAAACTTCATGCACCAGCACATATTTGGAAACAAATTTTGAAAAACTGTCTGCCAAATTATCTAACGGAAACTATACCTAGTTAGGTTCAGTACATGTACTGGACAATTAGGTATATTTATCTGTTTCAGTCGACAACAATCAAAAAAAAGCTTCAGTAAAAAGCGGCCCAGAATATTTATTCCACCTAGGACTGAAAATAGTCAATATATATAGATATAGAAATATATTTTCAGTGTGAAAGCACTTTGTGTGTTAGGTTGGAAAATGAATTCCCGCATGCATGGATCGACTCCACCTATATAGCTATAGTCTATATGTCCATTAACCATGAATGTTTGTTCTAATTCCCAAACATTTTTTCCACACCAACACCACCACTGAAATTATTCATGGTGCCTTTGTTCTGAGAGTTGAATCAAAAAAATAAAAAAAAACAAAAATAAAAAAAGTAACCTCTCCGACTCACTTTTTAAAATTAATTAATTCATCCATTTGGACAGCAGAGAAAACATTATTTCGATCGAAATCAATTCGACCATAATAAATATACCAACAGGGGGTGAAGATTTAGGACTTCAAGTGTCCCGAAATTTGGAGATTAAATAAAAACGTCTCTATATGCGGATAAGCTCCCTGTTACAGACGGACTCACAATACATGATGATGTTTGTTATAATAACTTAAACTGTGGATGTGATAAAATAAAAAGGGTAAATGAAGTTAAATACCTTGGTGTTATACTAGATGAAAATTGGAATTGGAAGAAAAATATTTTTAGTATTGTTAAAAAAGTAAGATACCTTCTTTTTGTTTTCTATAAAATGAGATATATTCTTGAAAAAAATGATTTATTAAAATTATACCATGCTTTGTTCTGTAGCGTCCTATTTTATGGAATTATTTGTTGGGGTTCAGCTTATTCAAATACATTAGGGCCGATAGTAAGAATGCAAAAGCGTGCTATCAAAATTTTAACTTTTGGTAAACAACACAACCTTTTTAGTGAGACACGATTGCTGAACATCAATCAAAAATATATTTTGGAAGCACTAATAAATAATTATTGTAATCTACGGGAAGAGTATACTATTGCTGAAGCATGTTTATTTTCTAGACACAAATCGCTTACAGTAAGTAAAACTAAATTAAATATTGGTCAAAAAACTAGTTTATATCGATCCAAACTTGTCTACAATAGATTAGATAACAATCTAAAAAAAATAAACTTCTCTAGAGGGCGTATTAAATTTCATATTAAGAGTTGGATTTTAAATAATTTGAAGTTATAATATACATAGATATTGTTATATTACTTAAAAAATCTGTTTTAATATTTAATACTTCCTATATCATGTGTCTTTCTTTACATTTGTAGTTGTATTTATAGTTTTGTTGCATTTTAATTTTATTATTTGTTTATTTATTGTATATTAATATGTATATTTAGATTATGTTAAGCTTGTAGATTTTAATACATTATTAAGTTCAGGTCTACACGCAGATGCTATTTGCATCTCGGTAGGGGATTGTTGGACTTTATTAAGTCAGACAATCTATTAGCATACTATTTTTTAATCAAGATTTGTATGTTAACCTGAATAAAGATTATTATTATTATTATTAGAAAATGTAAAATATAAAATCGATGGGGACAACTTTTTAATCAAAAATATTTTTAATAGGACCGACTTTATTAGTTTGTGCACTGAAAAATAATAGTTGTTATTGTATCAGGGGCGTAAAACAGGCTCTTATGGACCGCAACTTGTAAGTAAGAGCCCGAGTTTCTAGACAAAATATTATTATAAATTAGGTATTATAAATGTTGTTTCAAGTTTCTATACCTCAATATTATTGTACCCTGTATAGGGTTATATATTAAAACCATAATCCTACTTATAAATATTCGAAGCATTGCCATAGTCAATATGACAAGAATAGGAAGTCACCATTTTTGACCGACGAACCTCGAACGGAGGAGTTATACAATTCGACTGTCTGCTTTATTTATTTTTTTGGTTCGTGGGTGCCTTTTATATAGTAAACGAGCTCCGATTTTGATGATTTTTGATTCATTTGAAAAAGGAGGCTTGAGAAATGGTCCCATATTCATAAAAACGCAAATCCGAAATCTTCTTCCTTCCGAAAACCGCCCCCGAAGGGGTGGATGGGACGAATTTTCTCGAAAACCAAAAATCTAAGTTGATATAATTAAAGATAGGACAATATCCGGAAACGTTTAAATTGAACATTTTAAAAGAGTTCCGGTTTTCGAGATGGAGGCATGTTAAATTCTCAAATATATGTATTTTTGCTATGTGGAGAGGGCGATCTCTTTCGAAAATTGAAAATCTTTCGATACTACATGAAAGACATAATTATTTGTAGCAACATTCATAATGAACATTTTTTCCTTAGAGTTACGGTTTTCGAGTTAAATCGGTGTTAAAATGGTAACATATAAAATAATTAAGCGTATTTCCGCAGCGATGTTTTGAGATCTCAATAATAACAACTACAAGCAAATAATATACGTGGGTAATAGGATAAGTAGTATCGTCATTGGTATTAGTGAACGTTCAGCGATTTTCGTGACTAATGTTAGGTAAACTCAAAAGTGTGAAATAAATATTTTTTACAAAAAATTGGACCGACTTTATTAGTTGGTGCACATAAAAATACGAAATAATATTAATTCTATTGGCGCTGTTACTTATGAAGTTGGTGCCAAAAATTATCAATCTAACTCGAACTGCACAACTTCAAAAGTAACAGTACCAATAGAATTAATATTATTTCGTATTTTTCAGTGCACCAACAAACATTTAAGCTAATTTAGGTCGAAAAGTTGTTACCTGCCGTAATAATTTTTATGTATTTCAGCAATTGTTTTCGAGGAGATAAGTTTTAAAATGTTCACCCTGAATACCTATCAGGTGCGGCATAAAACTTATATGTTGTAACAAAAATATATGCCTAATCTAGATAGAAGGAAAATATTTATAAAACAAACTGATGCGGATTGTATAATATATAAATAAATAAACAATTTATTGGATATTAAATATGCAAAGCCTTTTATTATATTATATAGTTTGTATGTATGTATACATTTTTAAGGCTAGATAGGTACTCTCTACCAATTATTGCAGGAAAAGTGGTAGGTAGATACGTGTCGGAATTTTTCACATCACATATGGTGACGTGATCCATTATGTAAATCTATATATTTTTATTTGTGCGGCTAGTTTTTTTCCATTTGTGTCGATAAAGCCCTAATGCAAACGACTTTCCTATTGCTTTCATGGAAATTATGTGTGAACTACGGCAGAGAAACAAGTGTAATTAAAAAATATATATATTGAGAATAGTGTTCATTAGGCATTAAAGCTTTTAAAGAAAAAACTAACAAATAATAAAACTGCTTCTTACCAATTGGTGAATTCTTTGGATTTGAACTATACCACAATTATATATCTACTATATATTATACTTATAGGTACGTTACAAACATAGATTTATCGAAAACACCCGCACAAGAAAATACTCAAAGAATATTACAGACATTTGACATATAAGTTAACATTGCGAATCAACAGATCTGGCTTTATCTTGTAGATATGTCTCTGTAATAAATACATATTCTCGGCCGCCATTTTGGCCCCATCCCTTCCGATGCCATCAACAAGACTTTGTGCTCTCAACAGACAATTGATTGAAAAACCGAATTTTCAATTGGCTGTCAGGTGACAGTAGGTAAATGGCGGTCGAGAACATATTCTAGTGCCTTGGTGCAGATAAGACGCCAATGCGCCAAATAGATTGAATATTCTCGTCCGCCATCTTGTGTCCAGCCAGAGGTAGGTGTTGTGTGGCCAAGCCTGTCGCCTGTCATGTCACATGCCAGTCGTCAAGGTATTAACGATTACCGATATAAATCATTATATATCGTCTTTAAATAATTTCGCAGCGGCTGTGATCTGTGATGATTAATAACTGCTTAGAGCTTAAATGTTTTATTTCTTCCGCAAATTCGTTAGACGCGCCTTTATTTGTATGCGCTTTAATTATGACACACGACATCAAATATTTATTTGACTTATCCTGAAGTGTTTTTATTACCTATGGTTTACTGCTAATAGCTCAAATACAACAAACTATACATTAAAATATACAGTGCCTACATCCAATATTTTTGATAATAAACTAACCTAACCTCACACAAAATGTAAAAATTTCTAGATTCTAGATTTCAAATACTGCAAAAACCGAAACAATTTTTTTAGCTGGATCTAAATAAAACGCTTTATAAAGTGACTAAGAAAGCGCAGGCGTCCAACGTCAAATCTGTCACAAATGTTACAGCTGCTTTCTTTGATAGATAGATGTTTTGACGAAATAATCTCAGAACATGCAAACTGACTGACTGACCAATGGCCGTAACATCAATATCGTTTGAATTTTTGCACATTTTTTTATTAGTTAGGTACCTTTGAAATTCACGGACAATGCTAACAATTTACCGCAATTAATATAATGATTTTCTGGATTTTATAGACGCTATGTAAGGTATGTTAAAGAATATAACAGTAGTTTATTTTTTCGATAAGAACGCATTTTTGACCGACTTCAAAAAAAGGAGAAGGTATACAATTCGGTTGTAAGATTGCTTTTTTTATGGCTGTTCGCGCGTTTTGCATAGTAAACGTACTCCGATTTAGACAATTCTTGTTTCATTTGAAAGAGGAAAGTTGGGAAATGGTCCCATATTGAGAAAAATCAAATCCAAAATCTCCTTCCCTCCAAAACCCGCCCCAAAGGAGGTGGAGGGGGCGATTTTTCTCGAAAATTGAAAATCCAAGACGACAGAATTAATGAAAATTCCATATCCGGAAATGTTTAAATTGAACATTTTTAAAAATAATCATACGCTTCCGCGCTACAGTCTGAAATATGTGGAAGAGGCAAATTTTTCCGAAAATCGAAATTTCGAGATTTGAAAATTAAAAGGGGAACCATATCCGGAAATTTTTAAATTGAACATTTTTTCAAAAGAGTCACAGTTTCCGAGTTTCGCAATGGTAAAGTCTAAACTATATATAACTTTTTGGGTATTAGTGAATGTTCAACAATTTTCATGACTAATGTTACACTCAAAAATGTGAAAATGTGAAATGTGCCGTTGTAGTTTGTTGTTGTAGGCACCAACTCCAAAAGAACCAGCACCAATAGAATTAATATTATTTTGTATTTTTCAGTGCAACAACTGATAAAATCGATCCAATTCTCAAATTCATAATATGTGACATAATGGTTTATTTTCTGCAGGATTGAGTGAAAAGTAATGGTGTTATGGATGGACCATCCGCTAAATTTTATCGGGTGCTTCGTACCTATTCAGTTGCACTTTGAAAATATCCTTGCGATGATACCTATCTATAGGTAATGAGTCAACAAATAAACTTTCTCGAATCTCTTTAGTTTTCAAACTTTCTCGTAGATGTATCTAGATACCAACATATCGTATCTAGCCTCTCATGAGGTTTTCACTTCCTCGTTTTACGCGTTATTGCCAATTTCTTCTAATTCTATGGATAATTTACATCCCAGAATATGCTAATGGGTCCGATTTTTTAAATCTTTTTTTCTTGAAATGGAACACGCTGTATATTATTATTTATCATGAAAGTCCTTTTTGTTTTGATTTCAAATATATATAATTTGTAGGCATTTGGTTCAGTCACTGTTGAAATATTTGAGTTTGAACTTATGTTTCCACAAATGTTGCTATAAAAATAATCAAGCTGCCTCGAAAACGTCTCCAATTATCGTAATCATGGCAACGAAACAATGTCATTTGAAGATTAATCCGTATTGCACAAATGTAAAATTATTTAAAAAATATATCAAAAGGTTGCATTGCAAGAGCTAGATATGAATATCATCAAATATATCCGCGCAGAAGGATCTCATCAAAAAATACTATTATGAATGTAATTAGGCATTTCTAAGAGCGCAATAATGTTCAACGAAAAAAGAGGAGAATAGAAAGAAATTTAGATGAAGAACTTGATTTTTACTTTCAAGGTAATGGAAATATTTCTTTAGGTATAGACTTTTCAGAATACCTACCAATTATTTTCTCTTGATCTACCATATTCAGTTCCTAACGGGCAAAAGATGTCTGGAAAGGCATATGGCAAAATTCAGCGAATGCTAAAACGTCATAAATATGATCCCTATAGATTTCATCCTGTGCAAGATTTAAACGACGAACATAGAAGACAGAGGCTTGCATATTATGCTGAAATGCTTAGGCGTCTTTCACAAGAGCGGAGGTATTTAATCGAAAAAAATAATCATTTTTGGGGAACGGAAAAACCACACCAAGTGCAGACTGTTAGAATACAGGGACGAAAATTTCTTAGGTATTGTGTGGTGTAGTCTGTTAAATAATATGGTAATAGGACCAATTATATATGAAATCACTGGTGAGTGAACGATATCTATTTTTTTGGAGATGGAAGTATAACAATTTTTAAAAAATATCCCAGTTGAACAGTATATTAATTTAATATAGCATCAAAATGGCGCCCGGTCCACTATGTTATTCAAGTGAAAAATTATCTAAAGAATTTATACCGACTCTAGATAGAGAGCACGGAACTGTCCAATGGCCAGCGAATAGCCCGGATCTAAACCTGTGTTATATATTCTTATGGGGTTTTTTTCAAACCAACATTTGTGCCCCCCCACACGTTATTTGTCAAGATAGAGGAAAACTTAATACAACAAAGTTGTCCTATTTTCTGTAGGTTAAAAAAATATTGCCAATTTAGTTTAACTTGGGATAATTTTCAATGAAACAGTGTTTTTTACTTTGCGGTGTGAGTTATACCCTCTAGCGGTAGACTTAACAAGTTATAAATATTTCTCAGCTTTTTCTTTTGACAGATTTAGATTTACATCTAATCGTCCCATTAACGGATCCTGAGATATAGCCGGCGTCCTTTATTAATGGGTCACCCAGTACATTCATCGATTTTAATGATTGTTTTCCACCTTTAAAAGAAAATTGCTACTGCGGATCTTGCAAACCTGCATTTATTCTAGATGTAACTGTTCTAAAATCTCGTCAAAACCTGATTCTCATCTACACCCTATCATCATTTCTACTTGGATCTAACTACCTTACCTCGAGATCTTCTGAAAGCCGCACATACCGAGAAACATTGAAACTGTTCAGTTAAAGCGGTAGAAAATGTTGGGAAGTAAAAATCTCCTCCCTGTGACAAAAATCCAAACGCTTTTTCCTCTCACCCAGCAGCACCAACAGGCGTGAAATTACCTACCCTCTCGACATAAAGAGCGAATGATTTTTAATCCGTCGCGTCTCGCTTTGTCCATGTATCTGTCGCGTTCCGCCCTCGATGATTTTCTCCGTCTTCTCCCAAAACACTCTCTCTCTCTCTCACTCCTCGCCTTCTCCTGACGTCTCCTGCGTGTGGTGTCATCACTCTTCATTAAATATTTAAAGAGACATTTGACTGCATAATGAAGCTTGCCTTCTGGCTTATATAGATGAAGAGGAGGTAGAGGGTGCTCTATACATGTATAGTACCCGAACACAGAGTGTCGTGTGGGCTTGTAGCCCCGCGCGTTGGTTCACAGTCGCGCTCGCTCGCTTCAACCCCTGCGGGAGTGATGAAAACCACCCCAAGATATAAATCATGAAACATATATAAACATACTCTCTGCTCCATCTGTAGATATGTGTGTGTGTGTGTGCCACAATATATACCTAGTTGTTATTTTTGACCGACTTCAAGAAAAGGAGAAGGTATACAATTCGATTGTAAGATTGCTTTTTTTATGGCTGTTCAAGCGTTTTGTTTGTTTGTTTTAGTAAACGTACTCCGATTTGGACGATTTTTGTTTCATTTGAAAGAGGAGAGTTGAGAAATGGTCCCTTGTTGTGGAAAATCACATCCAAAATCTCATTCCCTCCAAAAACCGCCCCCAAAGGGGGTGGAGGGGCAATTTTCTCGAAAATTGAAAATCCGGAACGACAGAATTAACGAAAATTCCATATCCGGAAATGTTTAAATTGGACATTTTTAAAAATAATCATACGTTTCCGCGCTACAGTCTGAAATATGTGTTTCAACTATGTGGAAAAGGCAAATTTTTCCAAAAATCGAAAACTCAAGATTTGGAAATTAGAAAGGGGACCATATCCAGAAACATTTAAATTAAACATTTTTTCAAAAGAGTTACGGTTTCCGAGTGTCGCAATGGTAAAGTCTGAAATATGTGATATGCTTATTTTCGCTAGTACAAGCTAAACCTACCTATAACGTTTTGGGTATTAGTGAACGTTCAACAATTTCCAAGACTAATGTTACACTAAAAAATATGAAATAAATATTTTTTACAAAAAATTGGACCGACTTTATCAGTTGTTGCACTGAAAAATACAAAATAATATTGATTCTATTGGTGTCTACAACAATAAACTACAACGGCACAACTTCAAAACTACCAGCACCAATAGAATTAATATTATTTTGTATTTTTCAGTGCAGCAACTGATAAAGTCGGTCCAATTTTTTGTAAGAAATATTTATTGTATCTATAGAGTGTGCAAAATGCTACTTTGGTTATTAAGAACTGACTTTTTTCAAAAACAGTCGAGATCACCAAAGCATTTCACACTCTAGCTGCAAGCAATTTTTGACCGACGAACCCAAACGGAGGAGGTATACAATTCGACTCTCTGCTTGTTTTTTTTTTTGGTTTCTGCGCGCGTTGTGTATAGTAAACGTACTCCGATTCTTATGATTTTTGATTCATTTGAAACACGAGACTTGAGAAATGATCCCATATTCGTGAAAACTCAAGTCCGAAATCTATACTTCCCTTCAAAAAACACCCCGGAAGGGGGGAGGTCGTATTTAAATCAAGACCCGACAATGTACGGAAACGTTTAAATTGCACATTTAGCAACATTTATAATGATCACTTTTTCCTTAGTGTTACCGTTTTCGAGTAACAGCGGTGATAAAATGGTTAAATCTAAAATATTTATGCGTATTTCCGCCGCGATGTTCTAAGATCTCTACATAATAACACGTACCTACAACACATTTTTTTAGATGAATCACCCTATATATTTTCATATTTTTCAATTCCATATAAAATAGTGGTCGTGTCCACAGCAGTGTCTGATTACCAATCGATTAGTAATCAGTAATCAAGAAGTTGACGTCTTTAATATGACAGCTACCACGCCGGTACCATTTTTGAGAACACTAATTAATAAGTCTGAAAAAACTAAGATAGGAATGTAAGATTTATTTTTCTATATCTTGTACCATTTTGGCACAAATAGCTGTCAAAGGGACTAAAATGTCGATTTTTGATTATTTATACCTCCAAAACAAACAATTGAACGTTGACAAGTGATACACCATTGTACTCGTTATTCCATGTAGATTACAAAAATGTAAAAATATTTAGGGTAATTCATTCAAAAAATTGCAACTTTGTGCTGTTCTTTGGGACACCCTGTATGGTCCCAACTAATTTTAAAGTGTGAGGCTTGTGTTCCGCTATAACTTTTATATTTACACCATTTTAAAATAATTGAAAAAAAAGCACACAGTCGAATCGTATACCTCCTCCGTTTATTCGTTTCGCATATTGTTATCAAAGCGCGAACCTTATCTTCTTTGAAGTTTGTAGAAAAATTGATCTAATAATTAAATTACAATTTACTTATTTTCATTGAGGATCTCTGAACATCTTACTATCTCGGATCGAACGATCACAGAAAAATACCTATTCTACTAAAAGTGCCGTGAAATTATCACGGAGTCACGTCACTTTACTTAATGTCGCTAAAATTATTTTTTGTACGAAGTTTAGAGAGAAAAGACAGCAATTTCTTTTTATTCTGTTATTTTTTATAAGAGATTTTAGACGTTAGCAGGGCTGGCGCAATTAAGTAGTATCCTTGAAGTTGATTGTGGTCAGGCATACAAAATATTTTCCAGGGCTTGACGCGATACAATAATCGTGCTTATTTTTAACCGACGAACCAAATGGAGGAGGTATAAAATATTTGACTGTATGTTTGCATGTTTTTATTTCCCTTTATAAGGGAAATATTGTATTCTCGTAAAAAATCGACCTCGAGATTTTTGCTGATATTTACGTTTTGGGGTTCCTAGATCACGAAAATCATGGTAGGTATTGAAGGACTACCGGCGACGCAATGTAAGGATTTTCGTTAATCATATATACAGGGTGTCCAAAATGTTAAGTGTCAATATAAGAACGGTAGAAGCGACGAGGTTGTTTCCACTTCGAGGGAAGTCATAGGTAAAGGCTTTTACCATTTTTTTTATGGATGTTCGCGCCCGCGTCTTTTTCGTAGTAAACGTGCTCCGATTTTGATAAATTATTTTTCTTTTGAAAGAGGAATATTGAGAATTAGTTCCATTAAAAAAAACAATATTAGACAGGCTCTTGCCCGCAAAAACTTTCCTCAAAGGAGGTGGTGACAAAAATTATAGGTTTCCGACTTACCTACTTATGTGTATTTCCGCTATACTTTGAAATCGCTGAAAAAGTATGAGTAACGCATTATCGTCTTTGGTGAACGTTGAATTATTTTGATGACTAATGTTACACTCAAAAGTGTGAAATAAATAGTTTTTAAAAAAAAATTGACCGACTTTATTAGTTGGTACACTGAACAGTACAAAATAATAATAATTCTATTGCTTCCGATACTTTTGAAGTTGGTGCCAAAAGCTTTAGCAATATTATTTTGTATTTTTCAGTGCACCAATTAATAAAGTCGCTCCAGTTTTTTGTAAAAAAAACCTGTAGTTATTATCTCCCTCCCAAATGTCTGAAAACCTCAGCTTTCCCTTTATTCTAACATTCTAACCGCGCAATTCTCACAGAAATCCTTTCCCGTACATGTTTGAAATGAGTACAAAAAAAATATCGACATATTTACATCAACACTTAACACTTGAAAGTGTAACAACTCATATTCGTACAATAATAAGTTAAAAAAAAGTCACAAAGTTAAAATACTTAGTGGAATAATATTGCTTTGTCACGTTTGTACAGTAGGATATGGAAGGAAAAAAACTTGTTGAAACCATTTACATTTCATAAATACCTAGGAGTACATCAATGAACTACTAGTACCTATGTAGGCTGATAAATATTTGACTAAGCAGCCAATGATAATTTCTTTTGCAAACAATAAGCCACAAGAGACAGGATATGGAATCACCTATCGAAAATGGCTGCAACAATACTTTGAGAGTATTTCATGATAGTTCGAACTATGTTTGTCGCCATTTATGCGATAAAATATCTGTTATACAGGGTGCTTATTGATTGAATGCCGTTACTAAAGGGTGTGAATCCTTGGGTGATTTTAAGAAGAAAAGTTAATAACATATGTCCTAAGCCTCTTAATTTTTTAGCTACAGAGTGTTGAAGTTATAAGAAAAACATATTTTTTATCAATGTTCTTATCACTCTTACATATTTTTATGAAATTTTGCATTTTTGACGTGAAATTTTTTTTTACCAGTGACGTCCGTACGGGGTTTGAAGAAAAAAAAATGGTACGCTATTGATTTTTCTAGAAACAAGTCCTCATCTATTTTGCAGCAAATTCGGTCCATAGACTTACTTTCGAACGTTGCACCGTTTGCGAGTAAAAAAACAAAAAGAAATGTTTTCTTCACTTTATTCTCTATCTAATTCACTAAAGGAAGTGTTTGCACGCATCGTTGGTGCCTACCAAATTCCAACAAAATTCAAAAGCAGTTTCAATGACTAAAGAGAATTTTTTTGTTGTATTTATGTTTTACCAGAAAGCAGTACGTCCCACAAAATTAAGTCTATGGACCAAATTTGCTCCAAAATAAATGAGGATTTCAAAATTGATTTTTGTTTTTAGAAAAATCTGTGACGTACCATTTTTTTCTTGAAAAATTTTCATTTCGAACATAAGAAAATCTTTTACGTCAACAAATTTCATAAAATATCTAAGAGTTAATCTAATATTCTTCTCGTGTAAATACCTATACTATTTTTGTGACGGGAAAACCATGATTTAATATTGACAATATATTAAAGTCAGAAAATTATAGAAGTGAAATTTTACGTTCAAAACTGGTAGTCTGTTGTACTTATGTATGTCCTAGGTGAACACGATATATGCGGTGCGTGCGTTACGTGCGACGCGGGGAACGTATGCGATGAAACTGTACCTACGCCAAAGATTAGAAACACGTAAAATATTTCAAATCAAGTATTACTATCACTCAACTGTTTCTTTGATTTAATTTTCGTAATCTACGCCCCAAAATACGTACCTGTATCCCGAAAAATCGTAATTTTTGGTATGGTGGCCGCCAACTATAGTTTTACCTAGTGTTATTAATGTTGCAATAAATGAAATTAAATAATAACCATAACCCCATTCAGTATCAATCACAAGTGTGTCCTTATAGCGCCAATTTCGTTTTTCCATAAAATAATTCGTTTCTGAATCTCAGCAATGAGTACTTCCATCATGCAAGAACAACAACGACTGCGGGTAGAAACAAACAATTTGTTTTTTAAATCACTGCGTGCGATGCGGTGTGGCCGCATCGCACTGATCGCACGCATACCGTGATCAGTTTCGACAGAATCATTGATATCTAACAGTTTGATCATATACGTTCCCCGCATCGCACGCACCACGCATTTATCTTGTTCACCTCGGACACAGCGTTAGAATTGCATTCCTAAGGAAACCTTTAATGAAATCAAATATCTGTTTAATTATTTGATTGTTTGATTTGATTTATATTTATCTATGTGTAGGTATATATTATATAGATATACCCGGGAAAAAGTATTTACTTTTCGCTTTCACTCAATGGAGACATTGAGAGATTTTTTTGGTACCTAATTGTCCAAAACAGGCACTCTTGGTATTTTCACCTATTTCTAATAAGAAAATGGTACAAAATCATTTTGGATTGAGTTTTTATGTAGAACTATGACGCGCAAACATAAAGCAGGGCAAGGGGGACCATTATTATATGAAAATATGGCAAGAAATTAGTAAAATGGGTGTTCAGGTGCGACGGAAGATATCAAGAAAGCACAAGCAGACAACGTTGTACTACTAAGATACGATTATCATGTGTAAATGATGAACAACAATTTATACTTCAACTTTATTTATTAATTATGCATTCCCTTGCTCCAAATTTAATTTTGCGGACACTGTTTTATTTTCAGTACTGATTCTAGAATGGTTTGGTACCATTACCAAAGATTGGTGTTTTTAATCTTTGCCATTACAATACCAGAGGTGTTTGTTTTGGACAATGAACAATTTTTTTACGGTCAATATTTATATGCAATTGCAAGATTCTTCTTGATTTACGGTTTAGCATCACGCTAATCTTTCACAATTATAAAAAGTACAAAATTTTGGCAACAGTCTTGCGAAGTCTTGCATTAAAACCAAGACCCAGGACTAAGGATTTGAAGCAAGACCAAAACCAATATCAATTGTGCAAGACCAAGATCAAGACCATATCGGTCCTGGTTTTTTGTGAAAATCTATCAGAATAGCGCGAATGAGGATTTAACTGAGATCCGGTTGATCGAGTCTGTGCCGTGCGTATTTTTCAGAACATCGATGTCGTCCTGATTTTTGTAAGAAGCTAACACATTAGCCAAACCAGGATATAAATGGGATCGAGGTATATGCTGTGCATATTTTGCAGTAGACCATCTTAAAGTCGTCCTGTTTTTTTGTAAAAACTTATCGAGTAAGCGCGAATCAGGATATCACTGAGTTCCAGTTAATCGAGTATCTACTGTAAGTATTTTTCAGTAGATCATCATAAAGTCGTCCAGTTTTTTTTTTCATATCTTTGAGGGCATCAAAATCGCATAACACGTTCAGTAATCAATAATGAAAACTTACCCTTCTAAGGGCTCAATCTCGAAAAAAGTTGGAATAATTGAAACATTTTTCTTACGAGTATTTGAACTTCAACCAATTCACTCAATATCCCAGATATGAGATCACGATACTACTTAGAGGAAAGATTTCCGATACGGACAAGTTACAATGTTTCACTTATACCTACCTACTGTTCGGGTATAACCGACGCTTCCTCGTCTGGAAAGTTGGGCGGGCACAAACTATGAGGATTTCTGTGGCTTAAGAAACCAACTTTCCAAGCTTGAAGCTTGGTGCTTTTACTATAAATATATAAACACGTGAAGCGAGCGCTCAACATACCGGCAAAGCAGAAGTCTCGGTCTGAAGCTGAAACTCTAATCCTGAAATAGTATCTAGCTACGTCAGGGCTTTCAACTCCACAGGATAACTTGTGTGTGTTGTGGGGGCCTATAAGAGTCTGCTGGTAATTAATATAGATTGAAATTAAGATTTTGGGATTGTAGAGGAATAATAAAGAATCTCAGCAGTTTTGGGTGAAAACTATTATTTATACTTGTTGATTTAGGTACCTATTAGACACCTATTTCTTCACATTTTTTTCGACTGCGGAACTTGAAAGACAGTAAGAATAATAAATAGGTTGTTGAAAGAAGGCTTTTCTAATGTCATTTGACATTCGGATGTTGACACTTGCCGGGGGGCGAGCGAAAGCACAAAATTACCGCCAATAAAAAAATCTCGTGTGTCCACTCACACGACTTGCCTACCGCTCGCAGGCAAATTCCAGTGAATGAAAAATTTTACACTATTGAAATACTTTCCTTACACAGCTAAGACAATAGTGGTAGTAGAGTAAAAATCCTCTGGTCAAATCGTGCAACCACTCATTATTTTCAGCATGTCAAGACAAACAACAATGGTCATCTAACATTTTTTCGCAAGATGAAATGTTTAACCAGAATCTTGAGAAACTTTGGGAAAATACAAAAAGGCTCTCAGAAGAATACTTTCGGCAAGTTTAATCAAATATATATTGTCTTGAGTATAGTCTTGAGCAAATCACGTTTTTTGGCTATACCTCAACACCCAGTGTATACAGGATTCTCATTCAGTGCCACCGGCGAGTTATACCTATTGGTAACAAACAAAATCAAAAAGAATGCAAAGAAATACACCGATCCGTTCCTGAGATAATGCTGTCACAGACAGACAGACGGACGGACAGACAGACAGACCAATGGTTGAAAATATGTTTATTAGACTTAAAAAACTCTGAAACATCAACATTTGTAAAAATCTCGATACCGAAAATTTCACACGATTACAATATTCTTCTTATACAGCGTAGGAAAGTAAAAAGTTAGCTAGTCAAATGTTAGAATAATTGTTTGATAATATCACTACTTCTCGAAAACGATGAATTAAAGCGAAAGTTAATGTTAATTGTAACGATTGAACACCACCACATATTAAAGAATCTATGAATAACTTAACATTAAATTTGCTCCCAGAAAAGACCAGGAGTCGGTATATGGAAAAGAAGATTCCCTCTTCATTCAAGTGAGCGATGATCCTTATTTGTTATTTAAGGTATGTAGGTAAAGTGATTAAGTTAAAAAAGGCACATTCTATTAGGTTGCCTTAATATTCGGTGTCTCTGGAGCTTATCGACGAGACTAACCAAAATGTGAGTTGACAATATAGAGGAAAGAAAATTAGGTCGATTTTTAAATTAAAAATTCCCAACACTAAGACTCACATTGAATGGACATTCATTGTATCAAAAGAAGGAGAAGCAAATCTTGATTACATTGTATTCCACCGCAAATAAATCGCATTGCGTCCGACTTATCCAAAAACAACTCTAAATTCGATACTACTTTATTTTGTATCTTAGTTATTACGGTTAAAATCATACGTGACAGTTTTGGTATCATACTAAGCCAGTGCCGAATTAGTTTTGTTTATGAATAGGTGCGTACACACAGTAATTCTGAAGTATCAAAGGAGATATGGCTTACCAAGAAGAAAACGCCTTTGAGAAATAACATACGTGGAGATGTATACTAACGAAAGATTTCGTCATTCTTCTTCAACATACTGATGAGAGGCAATGCTCACGAAATCATGATGCGTACGACGAAAAATACTAGTCACTACGATTCTATTGAGAGTAGGATTTATTACAGAACGAAGGCTATCTTGGAATATGTATCGGCAAGATGGTCTCAATATCTAGCATTAAAACATCCAATATAACTTTTTCAGATTATTCTATTAATAAATAATATTAAAACGTATTTTTGTTTATAATTAATGATTTCTTTGTTAATATTGAAAATGATTAAACGTAAAATAATTTTACGACCCTTCGAATTATCAGTATTAAACGTACCAACTCTAATTATATTCTAAGTACTGAACCTAAGTAAACATATCTTTGCAGATATTATACCATTTCTTTCTTCTGTGCCTAATTTATCGAAAAGGCCTCAGTTAACTGAACACAGTACTAATCCGGCCCATGATCAAATAAAAAGACAATCACTCACCTGAACTCTCGACTCGGTGAGTCCAATTCTCATGGCTATCTCTTCGCGCATAAAAATATCAGGATAGTGCGTCTTGGAGAAGCATCGCTCCAGCTCATTGAGCTGAGCGGGCGTGAACCTGGTGCGGTGGCGCTTCTGCTTGGATGGCTTATCGCCACCGCCCCCGTCGGTGGAGCTGCCACTGAGCGAGCCGCCCAGACCGCCCATGAGGCCATCGTTGCCACACAGGCTGCCCAGCCGGCCGCCCCCGCTCGTCTGCTCGAGCGATTTCAGATCGGACGGGTGGTGACGGTGCTTCAAATCTTCGCCGCCGCACATTTCTTTAATACCTGGAAATGTTGGAGAATGTGAACTCTTGGAGGATATAATATTTGGAACTTATAATAATAGTAAGTTGGGCAAGGGAACATCTACGGGTAAGTAAGACTAGAATTGGTAAGTAAAGACGGATTTTTGTAAGCCGAGACAAAAATAAAACGCAGAAGCTGTTCAGATGCCAGACTTTTTTTTATATATGATATTTTTTATGATCTTGTATTACGAACTTTGGAGTTTCCTATTATATTATTTTTATCAATTATCTACGAGTATTTTCCTTGGGTGCTTTGATAGGATCATTATAAGGGGTAGATATACTATAAAGACTTTGAGATATAGTGTCGATACCATTTCGAGGAGGCGTGTGCGATTCGTTAGAGGGCGGAGCATCCTGACGAGTAAGGACGTAAGTGGGGCCAAGGTAGCGTGAGCTTAAGGCATTCTACTATTGGCCACTGACATGCTAAGGTCAAGATTATATACCGAAAAATCTAGTGACTACGCGCTATCGGTGGAATGTTCGGGACGTTGGCAGATGTCTGTGGAAGCTTCTAGATGGAGAGAGCTGCCTATATATTGCATAGGATTTTGCAGCGGAGTCAGCCAGTACGGTGAATATATAGGAGACTGCAGTACGGTTTCAGTATGCTATGAAGACCGGAGTACGTTAGAGTACGGTGCAGTCCGGCAGTATGGTATGGTGCAGTTGGGTCCCTAGTATAGAGCTATCAACAACAGGAATGAATAACACTCGGTTGAAATACGGTTGTAATTAGTGTAAATGATAAATATAAATTGTACAAAGCAGTCGATGATGCAGTGTAAGTGTATAAGAACAGTGTATACATATAAAGGAATCTGTGAAATTTTTGTGTGTAAATAAATTGAAGATAAATAATTCCCTGTGATTTCGATATGCCCGTTGAAATATTTTAAAGTCTTATCAAATTTAAATAAATCAAGTTCATCTGGAAAATGTTAAGCAAAAGCGTGTAAATCTAAGTAGGTAAACCAAATGTTAAGAGAGATTAAGACATTCTACGGATAAAAAACGAGCACGAAGTAAGTAATTGGAAAGATTATTTTTATGCAGGATGGAGCACCAACGCATATTTATGGACTAGTTAAAGAATTTGTAAATTCTGTTCACTCAGAATTGGGCTATAAGCAGATATTTTCTAATTCATGACCTTCTAGATTTCCTGACCAAGATTCCAAATTTACAGCCCAAACCAAAAACGCTGGATGAATCGGGATGGCCAAAAGCATCAACGTTATAAGTTCAAACAATGATTTTATTTGTGTTTTCTTTAAAGGAACTATGTTCGATTCCAGGGCTATAAATATAACAAACTAGCTTTACAATAATAAATATTTTTTATAAAAAGTTGAACCGACTTTATTAGTTTGTGCACTGAAAAATAGAATTAATTCTATTCGTACTGGTAATTTTGAAATTTAAAAACAAAACCTGCAGACAAATAGTCGAATTGAAGGTATAACTCCTGCGTTAAGTAAGTCAACCGTACAATTTTATTCCTCCTTCGTTGGTTTATTCGGTCAATAAAATGGTTAAACTTTCCGTTAGCGTTGTTAATATCCAATAATAAAAAAAGAAAAATTAAAGATTGATGGACAGGTACAATCAAATTGCAAACCTGCTCCCTTTTGGGAAGTTCATCAAAAAGTTTAGGTATATGACAATTATATTTCTTCATAGTACATATAGGTATACAATTGCAAGCAATTATTTTTTGATGTTCCCATTCGAGCATATAGGTACATAAGTACCTATATCAGACTAAATTTAGTTTTATTTTCATTTTAGAGCCTCTCTCTTATCCATCTAGTTTTATGTGAAGAATAAAAAGTTGTTATTGGTAATTTCAATATTATGGCACTTTTACAGAACATTTTCATGATCTAGGTAGCTACTTCATACGGGATTTCCATTGAAAAAAGTTATTGGTCTTCATATTTTCTATTGTCCAGTGGCTTATTAATCACAGGTATTTTTATATTAGGTGTAGAGCGATCCAAAAAAAGACATTTGAAATAAGCAAATGGGAAGGATGTATTTGCGTGTCTTTACTAGATTCAGGTGCCCTAAGCAATTTATGGCCAGTTAAATGATCAAACGCATGGATGCGAAACATGGAGTATCACAAAGTAAAATGAACTCATACTCCAACACTTTGAGAGAAGGGTCCTAAGGAAAATATATAGCCCTGTGCAGGGCTCAGATACCGGACAATATCGTAGATATGAGATCAAATCCTAACTGGAAAGCTTGTATCTTAATTCAAATAGGTAGGTATAATAAAAATAATAAAATCACAGCGCCTAAGATGGGAAGGACACGTCCAAAGATCATCCAACAACTGTTTGATTAACTTGATGTGGAACCAGAATCCAATTGGAACAAGGCCCCTTGGATGACCAAGACTCAGGTGGAGAGAAAATGTATAGGTACTCAAAGATCTACAGACTATGAATATCAATCAACTGGAGAGAAGCTATGACGGACAGAGACCGGTGAAGGCAGATCGTCCTTGCAGCAAAAACCGACATTATAAAGCTACTAGTTATCTATCCACCTCTTAACTCACATATAGTTTCTGGAAGGTTCGAGGATAAATCTATACTAATTCAAAAAGTAATTAAGTATCTAATGAACTAGAACTGAAATAGAAGAAGTACATCGACACTAAAACGAATAATAACCGTAGTACCTAAGTAGGTACATGATAAACCATCCACGTTATAATATATTGAATTTATTATTTTAAGTGAAAATGAAGACGATCTATTGAATTTTTTAAATAATCATGTATTAGGGAATTCCAAAAGTTGCGAGAATTATGGTAATAACATGATATTATCTGAGAATGCCAAAAGGTATGGCGCATTGAGTGAGTTTTTGTAAACTTTAAACATGAAACTATACCTTTATAAACTCAAATTTTCACCACTTGGTGTATGCTTTCCTTATCAAATATTTGAGAATATGTTCAATATCGCAAACGTTATAAGTAGGTAAGTATTGACAGTTTTGACAACATTGGAAAAACGTCGAACACACTTCACAAGTCAATCATCGCTTCGTTTAACCTCACTTTTTCGCGAACTTATGTTTACTGCAAGGAATGCAAGGATGATTAGGTAGGTAGGTACCTATATACTATTTGGGATTGAAAACATACTTCCAAATCGAAAAGTCCTGCAAAAAGTCTTAAGTCCTAAAAACAATATTTTTCCCTCTTTTATTAACGAATTAAAATTACACCTATTTTTCAAACATTTAATTTTTTAGTGCTTTTATAAGAAGAATAACAAGGTAGGTAGGTATTTACCAAATAATTGCGAATTCATGAACAGTAAAAAAAAATATCAATTCACTTCAGTTATCAAGGTATGAAAAAGAAAGTTCAAAACCGTTTGTATGGACCTAGATATTTTAAATATTTTAAATAGGTAGGTACGTATTTCTGACCACGTTGATCAAGAAAAAAATTCTGCTCCAAAAGGTGACAAGTGGGTATATACCTACTGTTTCAATATTATGCAATCTCAGATAATCTAAGACTAGAGACATGAGAAAACATGTTCTCATATTTAGACAGGTGGTACCTAAATTACACACATCGAATTAGTTATTCGTTTTGATCGCTGGATATAATGCAAAAATGATGAAGCAAATACCTATTCAATTAGGTACATCACAAATTTCCGTATTTTTTTTAGTGTCAAATAGAAACGTAAACCTATCAGAGACGTAAGTAGGTAGGTATTCATAAACAACTCTAAGTTCGATAATAGTTAATTTGTTGGTTTGTTACTACGGTAACGTTTTTACCATACGTGACAGTTTCAGTAGTTTTCAAACTCACTAGGTATCTTAGAACTAGTTTTGTATTCCTACCTAATTGTGAATACACGGATGACTTTGAGAATTCTGGTTCGATTTTCCTTACGAAACGTAGGTAGTATTCTATGACTATAGATAAGGGATTATCCAGAAGTCAACCACTAGGCTACAAAGGTGATAAGGGATTGATTTGGATATCAATTAGTTATTTACTGAATATGCGAGACCTAGTTGTACAGACATCAATATTCAGCAAGTATAGGTTAAGGGGACAGTCTAAACTTTGAATCATAAGTATGATAGGTATAAATTAAAATACCTACTATTTAAACTTTTACACCTTTTCTTTAAATTGGAACACAACAATGTACCTATATACAAAATTAAATCAAGCATTAAAAAAAAACACACAATAATCCGGTCTCTCTTCTCCCCAAAAAAAATTTTTTTACCAAAAATTTTACTATGTTGCTGAAAAATACAAAATAATATTAATTTTATTGGTGCTGGTACCTACTTACCTACCTAATATCTACTTTAGAAGTTCGTGTCAAAAGTCGTCTTCTACCTAACTATAATTATTGCACAACATCAAAAGTAGGTACCTACCAGCACCAATAGCAATTAATATTACTTATTTTGTATTTTTTTTTTGAGTGCACCAACTTAGAACGTCGGTCCAATTTTTGGTAGTAGACATGAAAATTGTTGAATGTTCACTAATACCTGCCAAAGAAGATAGTACATACTTATCCTATTACCAATGTAGATATATTAAGTACCTAGGCACTTTATTATGAGATCCCAAAACTTCGCGGCGGAAATAGGTACCTACACGTAGGTAGGTAATTCAGAATTTACTACTGCTGTAACTCGAAACCCTCAGCTTCTTTTAAAAATGTTCAGTTTTTTTCACTGATGTAACTCGAAAAATGTAACTTTTTTGAAAAGGGGTTCAATTTAAACATTTCCGCTGAAATGGTTTCATCTTTAATTCCGTCGTCTCAGATTTTCGATTTTCGAGAAAAATTAACCCCTTCGTGGGTGGTTCTTAGAGGGAATAAGATTTCGGAGTTGAGCTTTTCTAAACATGGGACCATTCCTCAACTCATTTCTTCCAAATAAATCAAAAATCATCAACATCGGAGCAAGTTTATAATGCAAAACGAGCCAACAACTATCCTACATAAAAAAAGCTAACATACAAAAGAATTGTATACTTAAGTACCTCCTTCTTTTTTAAGTTAGTCAAAAAACAAACCAGAAAGGCTGTTGAGTGTACCTAGGTACCTACAATTTTTGTCGAAATTCAAAAATATGAGACGGTAGGTAGGTATATCTAATTAAAGAAGAGCTCATATCTGGCAACATTTAAATTAGACATTAAAAAAAAATGTTTCAAAGTCTAAAGTATGTCTGTTTTGAAATCTCTGAATATAGGTACCTACCTACCTACCTGAGTGAACTTTCAAGGATTTCGATGACTCAAAAATATGAAATAAAACTTTTTTACAAAAACTAGGACCGACTTTAGCAGGAAACACAAACATATAGGTAGGAGATACCCTGTCGTTCATTTGTATTTGGCTAACCTACTTAGACCTTTACCGACCTCGTCTGCCATACCTATACGGCGTAAATATTTATTTCACCGACCACATCCGTAAGATATGATACAAACAAATAGTAGCGGATTTGGTCCGTGGCTCAGCAGATCTTTCAGACAATCCTTCCATGTAGATTTGAACACCAAATCTTGCGAAGTCGAAAAAAAAACAAAGTTGACGATTTCCCGACGTTCTAAGCAATCAGACCTATGTGAGTACAATTGAAGATTTTGACTTGGACAAACAAGACGGAACCAAAAGCTACTACCTACTCAAGTGATTTAGTAAAAAATTTCAATCTCTCATGGAAATTATCGTGCCTCATAATTACACGGGGCAAGGCAAGAACCTCATATCCGATGTTGCCATCACAAAAGGATAAAAAATTAAAATAACCATAGGGCCACAGTTTATGGGGAGATTATGGCAATTGTAGGTTAATTGTCCTTCTGTGCAAATAACTATAGGTACCTAAAATGATCGTGATGTATATCTAAGTAGGCCTACACTCTGTGAAAATTAAGTATCGCTAGATACCTATATTAGATAGAGTTTTAGATTCCGCGACAATAGATAACCTAAATAGTAGCCGAACCAATAACAAGACCGATTTTGGGGTAAATCTGAACGCGGGAGTGAGAAATTCCTTACTAGTTACCCCAAACTTGAATTTATCCTAGGTAGGTTCTCCCGGAATTCAATAGGTACCTAGGTACAGGTAGGTAACGTGAGTAGGTAGGTATAATAAGAATCTTACTTCTATAAATTCAAAAATAGTAGAATTTCCAAATAGACAAATAGGTAGGTACACAATAACAAATGAGTAGGTATTTGTAGGTATAATTAGGTAGATTTTCTCAATTTACGTACCGACCATCATCATATTATCGTTTAAAATAATACGCTATTTCAACTTGTGTACGCATATCACTCTATATGAACTTCACTCTCGTCTATAGATAGAGAATTAAAGTCCTTGTATCAACCGACAATCATTGTTTTGAACTTTTTTAAACCCAGTTTTGGTTTTAAGGCGACTATATCGACACTGCCTTTTATTTTAGGTTGGTAACGAAACAGCCGATGGATAGATAGGTAGGTATTTAAAAAAAACGGATTACACTTTGTCACTCGGCAGTTAGGTATATCACATCATCAGGCGGATGTTGTATGAGGAGTTCCGCGAAGAAGAAGCGCGTCGCTGAAACTGAAAGAACAGCAACAACTAGGTATATGCTCAGGACCACCGCACAGTATAACTTCTAATTAACAAGAGGCCTACCCCGTATTTGGGGGCTAGGTAGGTATAGTATATTGGCTTAACGAGGGCGAGGCCCCTTCAATTTAGCCCATTTAACTAGCCTATCGTTATACTACAACACGGTCGGTAGGTTTACACGCTGAATCACTAAAGACTTTAGCGTCAATTAGCGGCCCCCACTAACTTACCAACAGAACTCAGGTTGTTCAACATTTTGGTTGCGCCAGGCGTTCTTCTATCTAGATAGATAGGTAGGTATACCTATATCTCT
Organism: Crioceris asparagi; assembly: GCA_958507055.1. Taxonomy (NCBI): domain Eukaryota; kingdom Metazoa; phylum Arthropoda; class Insecta; order Coleoptera; family Chrysomelidae; genus Crioceris; species Crioceris asparagi. The sequence goes on along the minus strand of OY293831.1, from coordinate 13,919,694 downwards.
TTGGATGCCTCCAAACCTTGACGCACTGCACTGTTTATTTAATGAGTACTGATTTGATACTGAATTGTGTGGATGTGTTGTTGATGCCTGGGTAGATAGTGCACGGCGAAGGGGGGAGGCACGGCTCCAATGGCAGCGCGTTGTCAAAGGAGGTGCGGCCAAGTGTTGGGGCGTGGCTAGCAACTGCCATTGCACCGTTGAGGCATATAGGTGACGCCCACGCGATACGCTCGCCGCGTGCAGTGGTGGGGCGTGATGCACGCAAATCCGCGCGCGTTACGTTGTTTCAGCTTTTGTAGACATATCAAGTGTTGGCTTGGCTGGGCTGGGAGATCCTTTTTGTGTGTTTGTCTCACTGTGTGTATGTCTTTAATATGTTGGGGAGATGAGAGAGGAAAAAAAAAGTAATTACACTTCTCTCCAGTTTTGTATTTTTTAAAGGAAATAAGTATTTTCTGGTGTTGTCTCTGAAATGGAAATTGCATTTTCTGTCCTTGATTTTTTGATAGGATGCCCTTAATGAGGTAACCTAGGTATACCTATGCCATGCCGAATCAACAGCACTGCGTGTCTGGATGTATTTCATATCTATGTACATGTGATGAGAAAGTTAGCTAGGTTAGGTAGGTATATCTATGGGAAAATAGACATAAGTATCTACGAGGGTAGGATGGAAAATATGGATAGGTACTTACCTACCAATAAATCTTTAAATTTGTACCTACCTAGATATTTTAAAGCGTTTTCAAGATGTCATTACCCTCATCTAGGTACCTATATCTACGATCATTTGTGTTGTGTTTGCTTTCTTTGAGCACGGAAGCACCAAAGTTTAGAAAAAAAATTGACCTACCTACCTACCTATGCCATTTGAAGTTATGAAGTTTATATCAGAAACGGGTAGGTAGGTAGATGTGACAACACTGAAATACCTACTCAAAATAATTTAATTCGATAGATCGTAGTTAACACTGGTTAAAAACTAAATTTCAAATTCGTAGGTATCCATAATATGGTCGTGTCCACAGCAGTGTCTGATTACCAATTGCTTATTAATCAGTAGGTAGGTACCTTTGAATATTAATGGCAATAATTAACTAATAAAGTTGGTAGGTAAGTAGGTACATTAAATACATCAGTTTGAAGGAAACTCGAAGTCATCTTCACAGTTTATTGATAGATAATTTAGTTAAATGGGTATGATGAGACAGGTTTCAGGCTTGTACAAACCTATTACCTATCAGTCGTTAGGTTTTGTACCAGAATAAAATAATAATTTGATGCTTATTAGAAATATTAAAACAAATAGGTACCTACCTATCTAAAGTACCTAAACTTAAAATTAATCCTGTCCCATTGTGTGGGACAGGATCAATTTTAAATTAAGTGAGTCTAATAAACATATTTTCAGCCATTGGTCTGTCTGTCTTTCTGTCTATCTGTCTGTGACAGCATTATCATAGCGGGAACGGATCAGTGAATTTGGTTGCTTTCTTTTTTAGTTTGCTTGGCACCAATTCCTTTCGCTGATGGCACTGAATGAGAATCTTGTATACACTGGGTGCTGAGCTACCTATAGCCAAAAAACGTGATTTGTTCAAGACTGTAGCGCTAAAACGGCTCTAAGGATTTTGATTAAACTTGCCTAAAGTATTCTTCTGCGAACCCTTTACCACCTACATAAAGCATTATCTCTGAGAAAAAGCAAAAAAGTTATGCTTGAATAAATTTCCATATTTTCCACATGTTTCTTCAGATTCTGGTTAAACGTTCCATCTTACGAAAAAACTTTACATGACCATATTGTTGTTTGTCTTGACATGCTGAAAAAAATGAGTGGTGGTACGATTTGACTAGATGATTTTTACTTTACTACCGCTATTATCGTCGTTATGTAAGGAAAGTAGGTATATTGTAGGAACCTACCTAATACCAAATGTTGACGTTTCATAGTCTCGCGAAGCCAACAAACATATTCTCAGCCATTAATCTCATTGTCTGTCTGTGACAGCATTATCTCGGGAACGGATCCGTGTATTTTGTTGCTTTCTTTTTTATTTTGTTTGGTACCAATACCACTCGCCGGTGCTGAGCTATAGCCTAAAAACGTGTTTTACTCAAGAGTATAGCGCGAAAACGGCTCTAAGGATTTTGATTAAACTTGCGTAAGGTATTTTTCTGAAAGCTCTTTACCACCCACATACAGCGCCATCTCTAGAAAAAGCATATATTTCATCTTTTCCACATATGTCTTCAGATTCTGGCTAAGGGGTTCTTCTTGTAAAAAAGGTAATATAACCATTGTTGTTCGTTTTGATCGGATGATTTTTTATTCACTGGAATTTTCCTGCGAGCGGTAGGAAAGTCATTTGAGTGGACAGATTTTTTCAAAAATGTGAACGGTCGCAGTAGGCACCTACTTGTCTTTCCATCAATTGCTCTTTTGACTTTTGTCATTTCTCATGCCTATATACCTGCTCTAACAATCGATTTTATCATCTACGTTTACCTACCTACGTAGGTACACCTTTGATGAAATTAAATCCTGCCATCGTCGAATAGGATGTCGCGTGGCGCCTGCTGATGAAACGATGAAAATCCCTCTGTGAGAATTGAAGCCCGCACACACGCTCCAACAAACAGGAGGAGCACGATGAGTAGGATACCTACAGGGTGATTTTGATATATTTTACAATATTCGAAACCACATTTCCACAAAAAAAACACACACAATTGAAATTTGCCGAATTCATTTGTAAAGAGTTACACCTTACATCAAAAAGTAATATATCCAAACCATAGGATAGATACCTAAATAGGAAAAAGTTAAAATAAATATATTTCAATTCAATTCGTTTATTTATACTTGCAAAGCTACATGTAAAATTCTACAAAGTGTAAAAAATATTCCTACACAATATGTTAGTGTTTCGCATTAAAAAGTACCTACCTACCTATCTTTAAAATAAGTATTCGTCGACAGAATACATAATATTTTTTTTTACAAGAAATTCCTTTATGTTACTTTGGAATTTTATTGTTTAAATTTTGTAAGGTTTTTGGAAGTTTGTTTTATATTTTTAAAGCAGCGAATTTTCAAATTTTGATGTACAACCGTAACAAGGAAATCAGCATTTCTTGTGAGTAGGTACCCATATCCATGAAATACCTACTTCGTTTTTTCGCAAATTAGGTATTAATATTTGGGCGACAAAGTTTTGCTCGGATAATACAGGATTTAGTGTGGATCTAAGAGAATTACTAAGGATGTAAGATCTTAGTTCAAAAATGTGCATATTTCTAGTTAAAATGTATTGCGTGCGATCGGTAAATATTTCTTTTATCGTTCACATAGCTCATAATTTACAGATTTCAAAATAAATATCAATATGAAACCACAACTCAGCTGTAGGTATCACCAATCGCTTTCTCGAACCCCTAAACCCCATACTGAAATTTTATCGCAATCTTCGGAGCCATTCCCGAAATAGCTAGTGTGGACCTCGTGGGTCACAGCCAATAAATATGTGAGTATCACCAAATGATTTCTCGGCCCCAGAAACCCCTTTTTACAATTTTTTATCCAAATCTGACGATCCATTCAAGAAAAAGTTTAGGTATGGACCTCGAGGGTGACACCCTCACGTTTTGTCAGGAAAGCCACTTATGTAGAAAATCTTAAAAAATAGAATTAAACATATAAGAATACCTATGTACTTAGTAAACAGTGCCGCATATTACCTAACGAATTTTCAAGAGTTTATTGAAAAATAAACACACTAAGACAAAATAAAATATTTAATCTTCCATAAAACTCTGAAAAACATAACAAATTGCAACTCAAAATGTAAAAAAAGATACATTCTGTAAAGAACTGCACTTGCGTAGGTAGGTACTCTTGTGCTCCACTAATTACAAGAGTACGCAAACCTGCTTATAAGAGTTCGCACATTATTTTGCGGATTTTTTGTGACTTTTTTATTTTTGCAAATCCTTTCTTTTGCACTAGCAACTTTTCCAACAGCTCTTTTGATCTTTTGTGCAAAAACTTTTGGTGGCTGATTCGCGACAGTTGACCTTCAAAATACACACACCTACCTACCTAGGTATTTCAGACTTTCTTACTGCTGTACCTCTATCTATAGGTAACTCGGAAACCGTACAGTTTTTTGAAAAATGTTCAATTCAAATGTTGCTACCTAGGTATACCTAATCTCTTCTTTAATTTGGCCGTCTCAGATTTTGAATTTTCGAAAAAAATTGTCCCCACCACCTATCGGAGACACACATATTTCAGACATTAACACTGCTGTAACTTGAAAACCTACGATTTTTTTTTTTGAAAAATGTCCAATTTAAAAGTTGCCGGATATGTTCTCTTTGGTCTCCACCCACTTTGGAAGAAGTTTTGAAGATAAGGACATGTTGAAAGTGATTTTTTTTAATGGTACCAATTCTTAATTTTCCTCTATCAAAGGAAAAAATAATCATGAAAATCGGAGCTCGTTTACCTAGGTTGCTACCTACCTACTATTTATAAGGCGCGAACCATAAAAAAAACATGCAGGCTAACAGTCGAATTGTATAGGTAGATACCTACCACCTCCGTTTGGTTCGTCGTTTTAATATTTCAAAAAAACTGCATTTTTTTTAATTCTTTATTCCATGTTACCTAAAACTTTGTCCAACTAGAGACATAAAAACTTTGTGTTTTGTGCGGCTTGCATGTTGTCTATTTCTGTGCTGAGACTGTTCTGCCTGCATCTAAAATTTACTACCTACCTACCGTCTTTTTGATATCTAAAGTGAAGTTACTTGCTTCACCCCACCCACTAAATTCAGTAATTGTCTCTGTGATTTTCCATCTGCAACCTTTCAGGAGTTTGTGCTGAAACCATTATCAAAGTGGCACCGGTAAAGAGGGTCGGCTATCCGTCTTATTTATTTTTTTATATCATTTATAAAACATATAAATACCTAACAGTGGTCCCGAAACGGATCCCTGAAGTACACCGATGTAATTTTGGAACAAATCTGATATGTCCACATATAACTACCTACCTATATGTAATTTGACTTTTTATTTCTTTTGATCTAGACTTGAGTTAACTAAACCCCATAAAGTTTTTTTGTTTTTTGTGGCTTTTATTTATCTATCATAGTTTGAATACCCATCGAATGGGGTTTCGTCATACCTTGTCTATTTCTTTTTTTGTTTGTAAATTAAGTGAAATAAAATTTCAACGTCATAAACATACGTCTTCGATCAGATCGGCTGATTGTTATTTTGACGTTTGTTATTATTCTCTTGACGTTCAATGTCAAACATTTCTTTTCTTGGTGCAAAGAGTTTTCAATCTAACCACAACTGCACAATTTCAAAATTACCAAAACAGATAGAATCAGGTAATACCTACCTTACCTATTATTTTGTATTTTTTTGTGAAATAACCAATGTTGGCGTCTGCCTTGAAAACACGAAAAATGTATCAATTCAACTGACAGGAGTAAATCAGTGGCGTGACGATTTCAAGATAGGATATGGTATTTTTTATACGCTTCAAGGAAGTTCACATTCACAATTAGGGAGAAAAAATATCGATCTATTTAATAAGCAAACAATATGAAAGATTTACTATCAACGATATTGCAGAAACACAAAATATAAATTAATTGCTTGAATTATAAAATAATAATTTATGCATCTGAATTATCTGAAATGTCATATTGACTTTGTGACGCCTATGAATTAAAGATTTCGTTGCCTTCGGAACATACGTGCAGCACCCTATCATTGTGTTGGCAGAGATAAACTTATAGATAATACTGATGTCGTAGCTTAGACCGACAAACGTAGAAGAAAATTTCATGATAATAAGATGGGATGAGAAGTATATATAGTGTGATGTACGTAGCTCGTGAATGATTACAGGCAATAGCCATCATTCGTGATACAAACTATAGAAGGGATCTAATAATAATTAAGAAATGGTAAAAAGTACCTCCAGAGTGTCCTATCAAAGTGTGAATTCCAAAGCTCTGGATTTTATCATATACTTAGGTATGCCTAAATGATTTACATTACTTACAGGACTCATTTTTGAACTAGCTAAAGTAATTCGAGTCAATTCGATATAATATATGGGGAATTTCAATTTGACAGAAAAATTTCCTGTCATCCTGTATAGATCCGTTATACACATATATACCTGCTATATTGGGTAGACGACCGTCCCGTTTGTATTGGAGAATAAGGGGAGCTTTTGCTAGGAGTGAGAGCAGTACCTATAGTAGCACAAAGGCAGACGAGAGAGATTTCCCGATGCGAGTGTTCTGCGAAAGGAATGCAGGTAATATGGAGACAGGAGTGCCCCTGTTGCCTATACCTACCTACCTACCTCGACTACCTCCACAAACGCCACTTAACATTTAATAGGAAAATATTTTATGGGCTTATATTGCGTTTCCAACAATGTACAGGGTGGTGAAATGCAAGAAATTTACCAGTTGATGATAAAATTGGTGCCAAATTTTAAGAATTTATCTACCCACGATGGAAAAAGTTCGGCAAAATCCGATATAGGTATGTAATCTGGGCACCAAGATACCCTTCAGGTAGACAATGAAGTTCCTATGATGATCATATTTAGGTTAATATGGTTCTTAAAATGGAACATTTATTTTGAATTTAGAAATATCAGGAAATTGGAGAGATGCTTGTCATAAGCTATAGCAAAATTCTTATCATATTGGTTATATACCTTTCGTGGCAGTGACAAGGCATAACGTTTGTTAATTATTAAAAAATATACCGTTTCAATACAAGAAATATGAAAGGGTGGAGAAGTTTTTTGCCATTGTATTGCCATATTTGGATTTTTTTCAGGTAGGTATATTTTTTTGGGATGATTACCCAGATTATGTTCAGGAAGGAAATACATCCACTCAAATTTGAGTAGATATACTAGGCCGGTTCTAGATCGGAAGTGAACTGTCAAGTGGACAGCTGACATCTGACACGGAACTGGCAGCTGGCATGGAATAGAAACAATTTGCCAGCTGTGATCCGTGTCAGATATCAGCTGTCAACTATCAGCTGTTAACTCACCTCTTCCGTGGTTGAAGTTCACTTCCGATCTAGAACCGGCCTAGTATATATCTACTAATTTGAATAATATGTATTTGCGGATATTAAAAAACCATGACTCATGATTGCTCCACAGTACCTACTGAAACTTCCAATACCTACAAGAAAACACCGAGTCATTCATTTTACTTAAAGTAAATCAATGGTCTGAGGAATTGAGGTAAATTAAGTGCATAAAGTAGCTAAAACATTGAGCATTTTCGTCAGTGCTTGAAACTGTGTATGATATAATTATTTATTATACAAGGGAAAAATTTATTAGGGAAGAATATTAGCTAAAATCTATTATTCTTCCTGTGATAATATACCAGCCAGAACATTATCGAAGTTAAAAGTTTAAAACTGGTAGGCTGTTGTACTTATAGCGACAATTACACCTATGTGATTTGATTTGAAAATTGCGAACTTAGTAGTTGTTTGTTTTCTCTGACTTTCCCGGAGTTAGCAGAAGCAGCGACAGTAGCGCCACAAAAATTAATGCCTCTTAAATCGCTATATTTATGTGTAGGTACCTATATAAATATACGTAATACGTATACCGTGGGATAAAAATATTTTTTCGGTGAGGGGAAAAAAGTTTGATATTTTATTTATTTTATTATTTTTTTATTTTATTTTTTCTTATTTTTATTATTAAATTACTTTTTTCCCACGAGAAAAAAATTTAGTACCTAATATTTTTTTTTGGGCACCAAGTAATAAATTCAATCAAATTTTATACATACACATATTTCAGAATTTACCACTGTTGTAACTTGGAAACCTATGATTTTTTTGAAAAATGTCCAGATGTCCTCCATTTGGTTCATCAGTATATCAGTAACTACCCTCGTATACCTACCTATATCTACAAAATGACCTACCAAAGATCTACCTATCTACTACTGGTTATGTAGGTATTTACATGCTAAATGCTTAGATAAGTTATTAGTTATGGAAACAGTGTGAATGAATGTTAAACGATTTCTACTTAACAACGAAGGACATACTTGTTGCTGAATCTGTTAACATTCAATTAGTACCTTGTTTCTAAAATTTACTACTCTAACTTATATAGCTACTGCTGCTATTATTGTTTAGGTACCTACCTAGAAGTTTTCGCTCCTCGCGATTCTCTTTCATAATAAGAATTTTCACCTAATCTAGGTACAAAAACTAGTTACAATAGTGTAGAAAACTATTGCCACTAAAGTAGGATATATCTTAAATAAAAAATCCATAACACATCAACACTTAAATTTCGAAGCAAGAGGAAAACATGTTACTATATTTTTTTTTGTTTAGGCAGAAACATTTCCTTATCCTAAACATAAATAAATATTAAAAAAACATACTTAGAAAAACCTGGTGTGAAATTTTTCTGCGACGTATAAACGTATTTAGCTAGGGATAGGATAAAATTCCTAATTGGCCATGTACCTACCTACATGCCGTAATCGTCGAATCTGCATAAATGGTATTCTTGGAGAAACAAGATCTAAGCGAGGCATTCAAGATGGTATTTCTAGATATTCGAAGCCATTGTACACTGATAATACCGGTAGGTATATTATTTTTATTGGCTAACTGCATGCAGCTGAAGCATAATTGAGCCGATCTATGGGGTTTCCTCGCACTAAAATGTTTAGGATTTCATAATTTTAAAGCTGTCTTCCGTAGGCGGCAATCCCGCTGACATTGTGCATCATTCTTATATATTTTAACACTAGCATTATTCAAAAGTTTTTTCCGGGCTCAATAATCACGACACCTTTCAGCCACAGTTTTTGGTTCCAAATTGTGCATTTCACTGTCACTCCGCGAATCACCAATATTTTTTTGTTTTCGTTTTGCCATACCAAAACACTTCTTTGGGAAAACACAATCTACTATGAGAATTCTCCTTTATTCATAGAATTAGCAGTATTAATTATATGCCTTTATGTATACGAAAAGCAAGCGATGTTTGCCAACATGTTTGTAAATTCGTGAATATGAAACCACAGTATAGGTAAAACACAGTAGTCCCACTCAAGCCATTCCTTGATGTGATCTGCCTTTGCCGACGTGTCTGCTTGACAAACCGTCGTATTTATAATTTACGACCGCAAAAAATGATGCTCCGAAACTATCATCCAAGGTGCCGCCGATGAATAGATATTACAAATATTCTCATTAGGGGTTATGTAATTTCCTTTCAAATTTTCAATAACTTTTCCAATTAACTGTTTGAGTACCCCAAATATTTCTATTTGATTGTAGATGTCATAAGACTGGTGTGCTCGAGACACCGGGTTTAAAACCCGGTGGATTCTTTAGCTTTTGAAAATGTACCAATTTCATGTCGCTATTTTGTGACATGTTGAAATGGATTTACGCCCGCTATAAAAGTTTCAATTCGAAAATTATACCTACTTCATTAGTTGGTACACTGAAAATTACAATATACATAATATTAATTCTATTGGTTCTGGTACTTTTGCAGTTGGTGCCAAAAGTTTTCAATCTTTCACTTTAAGTGCCCAACCAGTACCAATAGAATTAATATTATTTTGTATTTTTCAGTACACCAACTAATAAAGTCGGCCCATTTTTGTTAAATATTTATTTACAAAAAAAGTTACCTACCTCAAGAACCTTTGGGGATCTTTCAGACTTTTTATACCCCAAATGTTATCGTATCAGATACAGTTCACGCAGTAAAAGCAAAGCTGACTATTTATTTTTGCTTAGTTTAGATTTTGTTTACTTTTTCAGTACCTAGACTTAATTTGAATTTTTATGGGCAATTTTTTTTACTTTGTTAATTTATTTGCAACTAAGTTTATTTTATTCGGTTCAGAGAGGTTAATGCTTCTGCACTTATTTAGAAATAATGGTAATAATACCTGTAAAAATATAATAGACCTAAAAGACAATTCTATTAGACCAACATTCAGGCATTTATTAGATATTTATTGCAGTCAACTATATATAGGACTGATTGACTTTTCTACCGTACCTATTTATCTGTACCGTATTATATATATATCTACCCTTCTAAAGCTGATACAAAGCCATAAATCGGGAAATAGTTCAATAATGAAGTGAGACTCGCGGGAGAGATTGCCTTTATCGACATACCATTACGAGACGAAATTGCGGGACCTGAGTCTGATTTTCTTCTCTAAGCTTTCTCCTCCAATTTTCTGGCAGCAGTCCGGATAAGAGGCATCATCATCAAAGTGAGCAAAGTGAAACTATTTTCTATTTCGGTTTTCTTGACTGGTTTTATATTCAATAAAAGATTCCTGGAGATGCAGTCATTTATTAAGTAAATTTCTTTGAGATATGCGGAGCTTTCGAGAATGTTTATTCTCTTCTTCAGGGACGAAGTTGTGAATTTAGAATAAATGAACTAGAAACAGGAGCCATCAAATACAAATGTCATTATTTATATTTGTAATTTTGAAGTGTAATTTCAATAATTACCTGATACATTTTGCATAAGCGATGAATAAAAATAATAGGTAGGTATATTTCACAACGATTCAAATGATTTTCGTTTTAATTTAAAATGTTGCCAGTGCAAAAAGCAACTCTTTTCCAAAATTTAAATTAATACTACTCCATCTGTTACAAAGATTAATTATATCATCTGATTCTCACAAGAAAAAAATATTTCTTCGATATGAAACAACAATGTCGGCATGTGGGTTCGGTCACTGGAACTAAGCACGGGCATGAAACATTTAGGTAACTTCTATCTAAACGATCAAGACTAAAACAGATCGTTATGTCGCGGATATCTCAGATTAATTTAAAATTTAATGGCGGCTGACCAAAAAGTGAAATGTATTTACAGTGTAATATCCAATTAAAAACTAAAATTTACGGAGAAAATGCCTAGTTGAGACGGTGTCTACAGGGATTTTACTAGTAAGTACGAGTTTTAATTTACTTCTAAACTCGTTTTTGCCCCCACCCAACACTCCTTTTGCTCCAACATACCGCAAGCTTGTTGGGCCAATATCTCCAACAGGAGAAGAAAACTTGAAAATTTTTGGCGCCGGTATGTATAGTTGAGAATATAGAATATCACTTCATTTTTTACGAAACGCAAAGTAGATCAAGAATAACAATCATAAAGAATTGTTGAAAATGTTGCTTATTTTCAGTAGTTTAAAGTAAAAATAAGAACATACCTAGGTATATGAATTTTTTCCTAGTTGTTTTTCTATAAGTATTTTTCTTTGAAATCTAGAAACTCAATACTTATGGTGAAGTAACTCTATTTTTCACTAAAAAAAATTCACCTCGCTTTTGAATTAGATGCATTCAGCCTACTTAGAGCCTCTGAACATTTTCTGTCTCTTTGACATTTTTGTAACATTAAATATAAAAAGTTAGATGGGGACTATAGGACACACTGTATATCATATAAAAAAATATAAAAAAATATTTATTATTCTTGACTGCCATGTTTGTCGCCAGGAATGTTTATTTGAAGAACATGTAATAAATTTGTGACATGATATAACAGAAACCCACATCAAAATATGTTAAGAAAATTATAAAAAATTTCAAGAGTTTGGGAATTGTAAGGGCCAAAGTACATATAAAGACATCCGTTGTTAACAATGAAAATCACGAAATTGCAATTTTGGGATGTATGGAATACCCAGCAATTTCTGCAAAACAAGTTTTAGATTATTCCCGATTCGAATGCTACTTTCCTTGTACGAAATGTTGGATAGAGATATTTCAGTGGAAAGCTCGTCGCAAATGTATTACATGTTCTTCAAATAAACATTTTCACATTCTTCATAAATAATAAATAAATTCAAATAACTTTGACTTTTATTGACAGTTGTTATTATTTTCTTAGAAAAACGAAAACTTTTCGAAAACTACTAATTTTTTTATAGAAAAACCTACAAAAAGTCACCCTTATTTTTACTGCTTAATACGATAAAGTTATAAAAAAATGAGGTTTTAGCTTAAAAAAATGCACTTTGGGTGTTTTTTAGATTCTATTTATCGAGCTAATTTTTGGATCACCCGTTGTAAACAATTATCATAATCTCATAAAAATAATACTAAAGTAGATCTTCTTTTTCCAGATTAAAGTTAAAATTTTCATATTTCTATCTCGATTTTGAGGTGAAAAAAAATATATATGCAATTAGTGTTACAATTTTTTTGGAATAATTGAACACAGCGCCAAAACGACCGCCGCCAAAACGTCCCATATCCAGTGATTTAAAACTACTTTTTTGCATCTGATTGACATAAATTTGTCCAAATAAGTTACTGAAGACAAGTAATAATCATAAGTAGCCCCAGTTTTAAGGAACGGACTGCAGCAGACCATTTGACCTGCCAGTTTGAGGTGAGTCTAGAAACTCTATGCCATATCCTGTCGTTAATAAAAAAACATAATTATCTTCTCCACGCTGTCAATATGCATTCACATCAGTCAAACGTCATATATTTTTCTAATATATACATGCAATTGCTCATCCTTTTGTTAGGTACCTACCTACCCACTCATTCTTCTAAAAGCACCGCTCCCTGTTACAAGGCCTTTATTAATGCAATGCAAAGGGCGTAGGCAAAACATCACCTGTACTTACAACATGGTACGTTGGGCATCATAGATAGAAACATATATATTTTATTATTACATAGTATATTTATATAGATTGTTGCCGTTCTATCGGTCAACGGCGCGTTGTCGCTCAATGCGCTGGCCACGTGACGCGGCACGCGACTGCCGCGTCATAGCGCCTCCCTTGATCGGCTCTCATTAAGTGCGGGCACGTGCTTCTTTTGTCATCACCCTCTGCTCTCTGGCAGATTTACCTGCTTATCATCCATCCGTCGTCGTCGTGACTGGATAGATGTGCCAAAGCCAAGTCAGACAGGCAGGCGCTATTGAATTATCAAAATAGAATATTGTTTTTCTTTATGGATTATATTGTTTTATATGTACACTGGATTCGGTGTGGTTTGTTTTTATCGAATGTAGGTACAGGGTGAGCAGATTTCGATCGACTTCAAAAAAGGAGCAGGTACACAATTAGGTTGTATCTATGTTTGCTTTGTAGACGTGCTCCGATTTTGATGATTTTTGATTCATTTGAAAGGGGAGACTTGAAAAATGGTCACATATTTAGAAAAAATCCAATCCGAAATCTCCTTTCCTCTGGAGGGGGCAATCTGACACGGCAGAATTGAAGATAAAGCCATATCCGCAAAACGTTTTAATTGAACATTTTTTCTAAAGAGTTGCGGCTTTCGACTTTCAGCAATGGTGAAGACTGAAATATATGTAATTCTGCTATGTAGACTTTTTTTGAAAATGGAAATTATGAGACGACCAAATTAATCAAGAAATTATATGTAGCAACACTTAAATTGGACACTTTTCAAAAAAAAGTTACGGTTTTCGAGTTAATGCTGTGGTAAAATCTGAAATATGTGTATTTCCGACGCGATGTTTTGAGGTCTCTGAACAATAACAAGTACAAGCAAAGAATATACATGGGTAATTCGATAAGTACTATATTCTTTGGTATTAGTGAACGTTCAACGAATTTCATGACTAATGTTACACTCAAAAGTGTAAAATAAGATTTTTTTGAATAATCTAGATTTTTTTTCTAGATTTCTCGATCTCGAAAAAATGCAGGTTTTGCAATAGCTCACAGTTCATGTTAGATCAGAAGAGCGAAAATAAAAATCTATGTTAAGAAATAATTCTATGTTATTTTAGATATAGGAAAATTAACAAAGCACAAAAAATAGCAAATATACAAAATAAATATAAAAAGTGAAAATAAATATTTTCATATTTTTAAAAAAGATCTTGAGGTATTAAACACAAAAATTATCTTTAAACAAAACATGAGAATAATAAAAGTAAGTAGACATAAGAAAAATATAGATACCTAACCTGATTTTTAATATAAAAAAGAATCTTAACAGATAAGAAAAATTATTGTGTAGACATTCGTAACTCGTAAATATATCTTTGTTACACAGCTAAGAATTCAAACACAGTAAAAATTGGGCGGACTCTCAGTTAATCGGCTTCATTATTTTCTTATGGTCAGTATTGCTTGTGAATTGAAAAAAATATTTTCGTCACATAATTTCAAAGATAAACAAAATGTCCTTGTGCACCCCGCTACTCATGGGTTCGGTGGTTCTCGGTGCGATGGTCCTGATTTCAGTAAATTGCAGTTTTCGTTTATATGCTGACTTGTTCACAAATTACATTTTTATTAGATTTAAACAATATTTTAATGTCTTGTACAATGCTTTTTCATGATTCTTTATTACATATAATTAAAAGATAATTATTAATACTTTTTTTAATACCAGTTCAGAAATTACTTGACGGTCAGTCTGCCATAAAGTCCGTAAATTTAACTTTATTCCCATTGTATTTTTCGAAAATGTTAGTTCAAGTTTATATACTACTTCCAAGGATATTCCTACGACACCATTTTTGCATAGATGGATTCGTGTAATTTTCATTTTTTTGAATAATTTTTTTTCAGGACAATAGTCGGCGGTTTTTCTTGTTATACGAGGTATTTAGTTCATAGCATACAGCTGTATATTCTAACGTAATCTTTTGATGCAGACTTGTGTTATATAATATTTTTTAATTAAATTTAGTTTTTGTTTCCGATATTCTCGAAATTTCAAGAATGTCGAATCGAGATCGAGAAATTGTCTTCAAGAAAAACATCAAGACAAGAGTTTATAATTTAGAAATCGGTTTTATCTTCATAAGTAGATATCTAAATATTCCACCAAAATTTCAGGTCAAGTGACTATAGAAATAAAGATTTTTTTAATGAATGACCAAGATGATTCATATATTCAAAAAAGTTTTGTAACCAATTTCAATTTGTCTAAGAAATTACGAGAATATTGGAGTTCTGAAGATATATGAAATACATACAGCTTTTTTGGGTACTCAATTTACTTATAGGATCATCAATGAGAGCTTATAATCTGGCTATATACTGATGATGTTGCTTCATGTAGGTACTCGCAGATTTGGCGGAGGAACCGAGTACTAACTACTAACACTTGGTACCTACTTGAGGAGGCTGAAAATCTTTACATGAAAATAACCAACCACCAAGACAAAAGGAATACTTATTGCAAACTAATGAGAGATTGGAGAAAAATTAAGAATATGTGTGTTTCTCATCTCATCTCATTTTATTCCTTTCAAAGACACATTCGTCTAAAAGTATCTCCTCTACAAAGTTCAAATAGGTATGCAAAATGCCAGGCAATTTTAAAAATCGATCTCTTTCTAATATTAATAAATTTAGACCTGATGTCCTCTCAGTGGCCATACAGATCACCCAATATGACATGCCTCGATATTTTTTGCATGGATATGTAAGAAATTATGTGTAAAAATTTAGCCCTAAGGTTACATCCAACATATGGATAGATGATTTTTTGTAGCATCTGCTCCGTAAGTTCAACTTGAAAGAAAGATTGAAGACAGAATTAATCTATTTATACAATGAACAATCCAAATTATTTTTGTGCACGAACTACTTTTTTTCAGCTCTATCGATTTGAATGAAATTTTTAAGATATCTTCGGACATGTTTGTAGAGTGCATATAAGAAATCTGCTTGCTGTGTCTAGAACAAAAGTTATGTCACTCACATGGTCGTCAATGCTTTAGTAGTACCTTAATATATAAAAAAATCGTGTCACGTCGTTTGTCCGCGATGAACTCCTAAACTACTGAACCGAAAATTTTACACACTGTATGCAGTTTGATCCAACTTGAGAGATAGGATAGTTTATATCTCAATTTATAGTCCCAATATTTTTTTATTGCAAATTATTTGTTCATTATCTGACAAAGAGTTATAGTTATCTGTGACTTTCATAAGATTCTAAGGTAATTCATTAACATATACAAATCTATTCCAAAATTTACTATCAAAACAGGTGACTTTTTGTAAAGCTCCATTATTGACATATGCGGTGTTGCCAGAATTTTAGATTTTCCATAAATATTGGGTTTTGTACTGGGTTTTCAGAGTTTTTTTCATGGACGAAGTCATGGGCCTCCTCTAGTTGTTTATATTACCCGTTCCAAGTCAATATCTATGAAAATTTGTTATACTTATGAACCGCAGCAGTTGTTATTTTCAATTGATTGCCGTTTGGCCGTTCACAATAACATATAGATAGAATCATGGAATAAGAACAATAATTTAAAAAATCTGGCGTGTCCACTCACACGACTTTCCTACCGATCGCAGGTGAATTCCAGTGAATGAAAAAATTTACTCTATTACAATACTCTCCTTAGATAGCGACGATAATAGCGGTAGTAAAGTAAAAATCCTCTGGTCAAATCGTGCTACCACTCATTATTTTCAGCATGTCAAGACAAACAACAATGGTCATGTAACATTTTTTCGCAAGATGAAATGTTTAACCAGAATCTTGAGAAACATTGGGAAAATACAGAGTTTTATTCAAGCTTTTTCTCAGAGATGGCTCTATGTGCGGGTGGTTAAGGGCTCTCAGAAGAACACTTTAGGCAAGTTTAATCAAAATCCTTAAAGCCGTTTTCCGCTACAGTCTTGAGTAAATCACATTTTTCGGCTATAGCTCAGCATTAAGTGTATAGAGGATTCTCATTCATTGCCATCGGCAAGTGGTGGTACCAAACAAAATAAAAATAAAAGCAACAAAATACAACGATCCGTTCCCGACATAATGCTGTCACAGACAGACCAATGGCTGAAAATATGTTCATTAGACTTAGAAAACTCTGAAACGTCATTATTTGTAAAAATCTCGATACCGAAAATTTCACACGATTACAATACTTTCCCTATACAGCTACTATATCAGCCTTACCTACTTTTTCCAGTCTATCGCAATACAAGCAACAATATTGTATGGAACACAAACAATTTGAATTTTGTACATATTCCTGTCTATCTGATGAATAAAATCTCCGTTCCAAAATTAATAGATAAACCTATATATACATATAGAAGAGCCTGAGGCTGGGTGGGCGTTTGGATTCATTATTTGATAGAACGACACACAATTCAGTTTCACACTTTTGTAATTTAATTTCGCAAGTGGGTGGTGCTGGTGCTGTGACAGGAGGTGGGGTAGGTACGGGATGAGCTGAGTATAGCAGATAGTGAGGATCTGTTCGCGACAGCCAACAGCGAATTCCAATTTCCAGAGAACGGGCTCCACGTTGAATTGCATTGTTTTATCTCTGTAGGTATATATAAATAAGTTTCTGTTTTAAACGTTTTACTTTATTGCTTTTCTTCTTCTTTCCAATTGTACTTTGTGAGACAAGTTTATCCATCGCTATTCGTGGTATGTATTTCAATTCGACAGCAATAATTATTGGCACTTCGTATTATAAATAAAGTATATCTGCTGGTCTGCGAAAATCTCATTAGAATATAATAATCAGATTATAGTGCGATATAAAATGACAATAATCAATTTTACTGAAAATTTGAACTACAAATTCCAACAAACTGTACCTATTTAAAAAATAACACCGTCGGTATGGGGACGACTCTCGAGTTACACACTATGTACCCAGGATGAAGAGAAATCAGTAGGGTTTCACGAGACTCGCAAAATGATTTCTTGCCACGTCTCGTCTCGATTTCAAGACGAGATCGAGACGAGACTGATTTTTTTTTCGAGACGAGATCAGGAATTACACTTCTAGATTTTTCGAGATTGAGAAATTTTTTCCAGATTTCGCGAAAAATTGCAGGTTCTGCAATAGCTCACAGCTCTTCTTAGGTCAGAAAAGCGAAATTAAAAAACTGTTAGGAAATAATTTAAATTTATTTTAAACATAAGAAAATTAACAAAGCATAAAAAATCAAATATCAAAGGTACAAATAAATATTTTCATATTCTTCAAAAAAGACCCTCATATTATTAAACAGAAAAATTAACTTTAAACACTTAAAAATAAACAAAACATGAGAAAAATAATGATAGACATAAGAAAACTATAAATAACATGATTTTTTTTTAATATAAAAAAGTATCTTAACCGATTTATTATAAATTATTGTTTAGACACTGATAAATATATCTTTGTTACACAGCCAAGAATTCATCTAATAGTAAAAATTGAGCCGATTCTCCATTTAATCGACTTCGTTCTTTTCTAATGGTTAGTGTTTCTCTTGAAAACCGTCTTTCTGCGAGCACTGAAGTAGCTTGTAAACTTAAAAAAAAATATTTTTGTCACATAATTTCAAAGATAAGCAAACTGTCATTTTGCACCCCACTACTCCCGGACTCGCTGGTTCTCCGTGCGGTGGTCCTTATTTCGGTAAATTTCAGTTTTCGTTTATGTGCTGATTCGTTCACAAATTATATTTTTATTAGATTTAAACAATATTTTAATATCTTGTACAATGCTATTCTATGATTCTCTATTAAAAAATAATTAAAGATAATTATTAATACTTACTTTAGATATTAATTGACACGCCACTGTTCGGTCAGTCTGACATAAAGTGTCATAAATTTAACCTTATCCTATTATATTCTTCAAAAATATTAGTTTAAGTTTATATATTACTATTCTTATGATGCCATTTTTGCATGGATAGAAGATTAAATTGAAGGATAAAGAATTCGTGTAATTTTCACTTTTTGAAATATTTTTTTTTTCGGGACTATAGTCGATAATAGTTTTTTGTTATAGGTGGCATTTAGTTCATAGCCTATAGCTTTGTATTTTAACGTATTTTTTAATAAAATAAATTACCCTATCTATTGGTGCAGATTTGTATTATTTACCTACACATTACACATGTATAATATTTTTTGATAACTTCTGGTTTTTGTTTTCGAGACTCTCGAAATTTCGAATTGAGATCGAGAAATTGTCTTCAATAAAAACATCAAGACGAAAGTTTGTTAAATTCTCGTTTAGATGTTCCAGACGATACGAGAACGATGAGACCCTAATGAAAAATTGTGAGTGATTTTATAGCATTACTATTATTTCAATTTTATTGTTAAGCACATAATCAATATAATACAACGTTTTCGTTGAAAACCTAATAAACATATTACCCTGCCTGCCAACTTGATATCACTTTTGTTTTTCGAGATATTCAAGCAAAACATTATTCACCACAGGAATCTGTACATGCCTACTAAAGATATTTAAACAAATTATATTGGACCGATGTTATTTGTTGGTGCACTGAAAAGTATAAAATAATATTAATTCTATTGGTGCTGTTACTT
This sequence comes from Crioceris asparagi, assembly GCA_958507055.1. NCBI lineage: Eukaryota > Metazoa > Arthropoda > Insecta > Coleoptera > Chrysomelidae > Crioceris > Crioceris asparagi. The sequence continues at coordinate 13,900,265 of OY293831.1, read as the reverse complement.
TTGAAGTTGTGCAGTTGCAGTTAGATTGATAACTTTTGGCACCAACTTCACAAGTACCAGCACCAATAGAATTAATATTATTTTATACTTTTCAGTGCACCAACTAATAAAGTCGGTTAAATTTTTTGTAAGAAAATATTTATTTCACACTTTTGAGTGTAACTTTAGTCACGAAAATCGTTGAACGTTCACTGATACCAATGAAGATAGTACCTACTTATCCTATTACCCAAGTATATTCTTTGCTTGTAGTTGTTATTATTGAGATCTCAAATCATCGATGCGGAAATACGCTCAAGTATTTTAGATATTACCATTTTAACACCGATTTAACTCGAAAACCGTAACTCTAAGGAAAAAAATTTCATTATAAATGTTGCTACAAATAATTATGTCTTTCATGTACTGCAAACAGATTTTCAATTTTCGAAAGAAATCGCCCTCTCTACATAGCAAAAATTTTGGATTTGCGTTTTTACGAATATTGAACCATTTCTCTAGCTTCCTCTTTCAAATGAATCAAAAATCATCAAAATCGAAGCTCGTTTACTATATAAAAGGCGGGCACGAACCAAAAAAAAGCAGACAATCGAATTGTAGATATACCTCCTCCGTTCGGGGTTCGTCGGTCAAAAATCTAAAAATATTTGCATCCGACTTAATGTGTATCAAAAAAGTTATTTTCGGATAGATTTTTATTTCGTATGCGCGTTTTTTATAGTGATAGTAGTCTGGTTTTGATTATTTTTGATTGTCCCATATTCATAAAAACGCAGATCCGAAATCTCCTTCCCTCCGAAAACCGCCCCCGAAGGAGGTAGAGTTGGCAAATTTTGTCGAAAATGGCAAATCTGAGGTGGTATACCTAATTAAAGATAGGACAGACAATATCCGGAAACGTATGAATTGAACATTTTTTCAAAAGAGTTACAGTTTTCGAGTAACAGAGTTGTTGAAATCTCAAATATGTGTATTTTTGCTAAGTGGAGGGGGCGAGTTCTTTCGAAAATTGAAAATCTGTGGGGACTACATGAAAGACCCAATTATTTGTAGAAATATTTATAATGAACATTTTCTCCTTACGGTTTTCGCATTACAGCGTTGCTAAAATGGTAACATCTAATATACTCATGCGTATTTCCGCAGCGATGTTTTGAGATCTCTATAATAACAACTACAAGCAAAGATTATGCATGAATAATAGGATAAGTATTTAACATCTACATTGGTATTAGTGAACGTTCAACGATTTTCGTGACTAATGTTAAACTCAAAAGTGTGAAGTAAATATTTCTTACAAAAAATTGGTTATTAGTTGGTGCACTCAAAAATACAAAAAATATTAAGTTTATTGGTGTTGGTACTTGTGAAGTTGGTGCCAAAAGTTATCAATTTAACTGTAACTGCACAACCTCAAAAGTAATAGCACCAATAGAATTATTATTAATAAAATAAATAATAATAATATTATTTCATATTTTTCAGTGCAGCAACTAATAACTAGTAACGTTGTGTTCAAATAGGTCATCTACTAGTGATAAATAGGTATTAATTTCTCGTCTTTTGCTAAAGACAATGAAATATTTTTTTACGTGAATAATAATGATCTATGTGTAGTATCCTCGTCCAATTTGGAAATTATTCACCTAGTCTAATTACTCCAATATCGGCTCGATATAGTACACGCACCACGTCTTCTCTCTACGGCGGTCGGACATCCAATGCCACCCACTCCCCGCTACCTTTGCGTGGTACGTCACTCGAGACGACAGTATTATTTACATATATCTATACACTACATCTCTTCCCTTTTTTTAAATTGATTGAATTTTATAAAATAAAACAAAACAATACAATGCATGAATTATCATTTATTTATTTTCCCATCATTCAACCTATCAATCACGGTTTAAGTTATTCCTGGTCCTCTTCTCTTGATTCATGATTCAGTACTTGCCATTCACCTTCTACTTTTTTTAGATGAACTACATTTCTTCTGATATGTTGGCCTGTTTCATCGTTTTTTAATTCAATGTCTCCATTATTATTGGATTGAACAGTATGGGTAATAGGGTCGAAATTCAAACTTAGCTTATTATTTTTAGACATATTTTTTACGTAAACTTTGTCACCTACGTTCAAATCACAGCTGATAGCTTGTCTTTTCCTATCTGCATACTCCTTTCCCTTTTCTTTCTGCTCCTTGTCTCTGTCTCTAATCTCTAGATCTTCGGGATTATTTGTCACGTCCCGCACCATTGGCAATTTATCTCTAAATTGTCTCCGAAAGAATAATTCTGATGGAGTTTTACCAGTAACAGTGTGGGGTGTACTATTGTACATGACCAGGTAATCCCGTAGAGCTTCTCTCCAATTTTTCTTCTCAGCTTGGGAAATTTTTAGCCTCTTCAGTATATCCTTATTTTGTCTTTCCACCTCTCCATTTTGTTGGGGATAATACGGAATAGTGTTATATATTTTTATGTTTCGATCGGCACAAAATTTTTTGAATTCTTGGCTAACAAACTGTTTGCCGTTGTCTGCAGTTATTGATGCAGGATTTCCAAGACGACAAAAAATATCACTCAAGAGAGTAATAATTTCATTGCTGGTTATCGTTCGGCATATTTTGATTTCCTTGTAGCGGGAGAAATAGTCTACTACCACTAAAATATAGTCGTTGCTCGGTAGGGGACCCATAAGATCAACTGCAACGTCCACCCAAGGTTCTGAAGGCAGCTCACGTCTCTTCAATGGATTGGGTGGACTTGGCGCGGATACTAAAATACATCCTTTACAAGATTTACAAAGATTTTCAGCCTCTTTGTCGCATTTAGGCCACCACACTTTGGTCCTCAATCTGGACTTCATCGCTACGATCCCCGGGTGGCCTTCATGGGCAGCTTTTAGAACTCGCTGCCGTAAATTCCCTGGAATTACAATCTTTGTACCTCTTAAAAGCATGTCTTCGTAAAAACATAATTCGTTCTGAAATATCTTAAAAGTTTTAACTGAATCATCCCAATTACCATTATAAAGACCTTCTCTAACTTTTTGGATTTCAGTATCCTTCAGAGACTCTGCCATAATCTCTTGTAAGGATGTTGCAACTGGTGTCATCTGCTCCACTACATTTCGGATATAGCTTTTCTGCTCAGCATTAAATGAGTCTATAGGTAACTTACATAGCCGTGAAAGTGGGTCTGCGATGTTATTTTTTCCAGGGCTGTATTTCACTCGAAATTTGTAAGATTGCAATCGCAGAACCCATCTTTCTATACGAGCACAAGGCCTAGACTTGGGACCAAATATGACCTCCAAAGGTTTATGGTCTGTCACCAGTTCAAATTCTTTTCCATAGAGGAACATATGGAAATGCTCTACCGCCCAAACAAGTGCCAACGCTTCCTTTTCAGTTTGGCAATACCGGCGCTCACACGGAGTAAGTGTCTTATTACCGAAGGCAATGATTCGATGACCCATATCATTGCTCTGTACTAACACAGCGCCTAGAGCTACTGGGCTAGCGTCAGCTATCACCATAGTTTTATCCTCCGGATTATAATATCCCAAATTAGGTATATCGACCAAGGCAGCTTTTAATTTATTAAAAGCATTTTGTTGTCTTTCACCCCACAATTCTTTTATATCGGCATTTCTCCCAGATTTTTGTCGTAAAAGTTCTTTTAGGGGCTCCGTAGTTGTGGCTAAATGGGGAATCCATTTTCCCACATAGTTCACCAGACCCAAAAAACTTTGAAGTTCTGACACGTTGGTTGGTGCCCTGAATTCCTTTATGGCTGACATATATTTTTCCAATGGCCGTACTCCTTGTTCTGATAGTTCATGTCCGAGGAACTGTACCTTGTTGAGACGATATTTGCATTTCTCTTTTTTCAAACAAACATTGTGTTGCTTTAGAACTCCCAACACCTTCTGCAGTCTCTCATCGTGTTCTTGTAAGTCCTTACCGTATACAAGTATATCATCAATAAAGTTAATGACGCCGTCGCATTCTATAAGTATAGCTTCCAGTGTTTTTTGAAACACTTCTGGAGCGCAAGTAACCCCAAACATCATCCTTTTATATCTATTTCTAGATTTTCATTAGTTTTTTGATTGAAATTTCCGATTTGTCTATCTACCACTTCTAACGCTTTCGCTTCTGCTATAATGTTGGTTAACGTCATGGAATCACCTGTTTTTAATATTTTCTTTCTTAACTCGTCTGAAGAACACTTCTCTGTGATTTGATCAATAATATTTTCTTCGGCATCGGAAAATTGACATTTGGTGGCTTGCTGTCTTAACCTAACTAAAAATTTTTCAAATTTTTCATCTGTTTCTTGTCTAATTAACCGGAAGACATGTCGCTCAAAAACTTTACTTTGCTTTGGAGCAAAATACTCATCCAATTTGGAAATAGCGATCTCAAACAACTTCCCTTTGTTTTCTTCATTTGCAGTGGCGTGAGCACCCGGAATGTTATAATAAATTTCTTGCAATTCCGGGCCTCCGTAATGTAATAAACACGCTCTTCTTTTAAGATCGGTATCGACCGACGCCGCTTCTAAATAAATATTTAAACTTCTTTTCCAGCGTTCCCATCTTACCGAAACTGAACCAGTCTCCCCATTACAATCGAATTTCTCTAATGTATACGTTGCCATGTCCACATGTAGGTACCTGATAACAATGAAACCCGTTGAATACTAATTATTCGCAATTTAATGCTTTTTTAAAATAATCGCAATTCAATGCTTTTCAAAATAATCGCAATTCAATGCTCTTCAAAATAATCGCAATTTAATGCTTTTACCCAAGTTATCGCAATTTAATGCTTCACTAAATCATCGCAATTGAATGCTTTTCAATATAATCGCAATTTAATGCTTTTACCCAAGTTATCGCAATTTAATGCTTCACTAAATCATCGCAATTGAATGCTTTTCAAAATAATCGCAATTCAATGCTCTTCAAAATAATCGCAATTTAATGCTTTTACCCAAGTTATCGCAATTTAATGCTTCACTAAATCATCGCAATTGAATGCTTTTCAATATAATCGCAATTTAATGCTTTTACCCAAGTTATCGCAATTTAATGCTTCACTAAATCATCGCAATTGAATGCTTTTCAAAACTAGAGTTGCTAACATTTCTTCAGTGAAATATATTATTTTTCCCATGATTTCTTGTTTAAACCAATTAAATTAGATTCCATCATTGAAAATATAGTATTTTTTGCAAACTATATTTTTCTTTAACCGTTTATAGTACGCAGATCCAAAATATAGTACAATACCATCTGTACAGTTAGCACCCTATACAAAACTTGCCAACTGACTAAGCTCACTCGATTATAATAATAACCAAATACCATATTTTAATACTCCACTTTAAAGAAATAATTGTAAAAATGAAAATGTGTTTATTTCTTTTTATATTTACAGAGTAATTTGTATATGAAAATGCGTATGTTTTATTTGTTAACTTCATTTATAGTTCTAAGATCACATGCAATTCGTGATCATAATATATTTGATACCAAAAGGGGTTAAAAATAATCTGTAGGCAAAGAATAATAACGTATGTAAAACCAAATTTCATTCTGGAATTCATTTATGACAAAGTAAACAATGAATCAAATGCAATAAACAACTCACTCGTATGACTCACACATAAGGTATTTCGTTTAACTACATTCTTTAATATTTAGCGAAATACCACTTAAACAGGGAAAGAAATCATGTAATGGTGGGTATATCTCAGTAATGTTTTATTGTTTATACGATATCAACAACCAATTATCATGCATCCTTAACCCCTCCGTCTTTTCTCAAAGAATAATTATTACAAAAAAAAAATTATTTACGCTTTGTTTTCCTCGTCGCCAGTTTATGTAGTATCCTCGTCCAATTTGGAAATTATTCACCTAGTCTAATTACTCCAATATCGGCTCGATATAGTACACGCACCACGTCTTCTCTCTACGGCGGTCGGACATCCAATGCCACCCACTCCCCGCTACCTTTGCGTGGTACGTCACTCGAGACGACAGTATTATTTACATATATCTATACACTACACTATGGATGTTTTATGTAGGCAGCAAAATTTTCCAGACAAATCCAGTCCATATGGTCGATGTAGCATCAGACCTACCGGAAAATCGGATACGCAAGAGTTACATAAAGAGGGCGAGACGGCGAGAGAGATATCAGCAGGAGCATCAGGACTTCGCATCGGGAGAAGCAGGAGAGTGAACAGAATCAGCCATATATACAGTGCGTTGATAAAGTATGGAAACGCTTCTAAAATATTAACATATAGAGAAAAAGCTCTGACAGGTCGATTTTTGATTTTGATTTTCAACTTTTCTATGCAAACAGCATCATTTTCTCCCCTCCACCTTCCAAATTATGACGTCATCATTATTTTTTTAATTGGGAAGGCCATAATTTTATATTATAAACAGCAAACTATCAATTTTCTTAGCTCAAAAATACCAAATACATGGGTATTATCATAGAAATATATGAAATACGAACTTACTAATTGTTACTGAGGACTCCGATTCAAACGCATACTTGTTTTTACGCATAATTTGAATAAAAATGAAAGCAGCAAATAAAAATATATTAATTTTTAGCAACATTATATTATATTATGACGTCATAACTTGAAGAGTGAAGGGGATAAAATGATGCTGTTTGCATATAAAATAAGAAAATCAAAATCGACCTGTCAAAGCTTTTTCTCTATATAATAATATTTTAGTAGTAGTAGTTATTGAAGCGTTTCTATACTTTATGAACGCACTGTATAAGAAAGTTTAGAAAAATTGACAGTGTTTTAATCGTGTTTGCAATAATTCAAAGCCCTTTTATTTTCCCAACAAAAAATGCAATTAATTATTAATATTTTTGGTTCTTTTTTTTGGTGGAAAATTAGCAAAAACATAAACAAATTTTTCAAAGCAACTTTTTAGATCTACAATATTATTGTCATGCCTAGTTTTGTCTTATAGAAATTATCATAAACTTATTTTTCTCAATATACCGAAATATAATTTTTTTATGTTCTTATTAGTAATAAGAACACAAATTTTGTTAGTAGACAAAGTTTAATAAAGAATAAAACGTAAAAGAAAGAATGTATTGAAATATTCTTTGCAAGATTTTGAGTAAATATTTAAACATATAACAACGATCGATGCAGTTTTAACACAATAGTTTGATAAATTCCACTCCATCTGTTTCCATAAGCCTATGATAACTTTTTTAGAATAAAAGTAGAGAATTGAAAGTACAAGTGGACTAAGTATGGTTGAACTTAAAGATGATAATAGAGCTAATAATGAAAATAAAGTTCATTAAAAACTAATTAATAAACTCTATAAAATGTAAATACATAATTATTGCTCGGAGTGCCAATAGATGTGAAAACTAGACTAATGTTAATAATTTCATTTAAAAAAAAAATATTCAATAATTTTATTCCTATGTTTTAAGTTTTCACTTTTGTCGGCAGTCCTTATGACTGTGTCTGTTTTCTGTAGTTTTCAGTGCACCATTTTTTGTAAAAAATACTTATTATAGTAGGAATCAACTGCCCGAATTAATTTGATGAAATAGTACCTACCGGTTGCGTCGTCTGCTGCTAAATAGGTAATACACAAAGTGTTATATAAAAAATTATTATTATTATAAAAAAATTATAACATGACTGCAAACACCTATCAGAGCAAATAAAGTATTCAGAATTTCAGCGAGAAATTTAAATTTCCTTTTCGAAAAAAATTTTTTTTCTTTCTAAAAATAAAGTCATTTTTCAATAATTTTATTTGGGTTAATTGAGTGTCTATAAAATAACACATGTTCAAAGAATCTAGTCAATGGCTCAACTGTTCTACCATTTAACCGACTCTGTGTCGATTACCGTTTTATTTGGGATACTAATGCTATCTTGGACACACTGTATATACACACTCACATAGGAGCTGGAATAGCAGGAGTAGTAGGATTCGTGTGCCGTCACGGCAGGAAATCAAGAATAATGCCGACACGAAACTGCACTCGGCCACCAGCTCCCTTGGGACGCGCAAAATGGCGGCGTCGGCGGCAGAGGGAACGACGACTGCTGTTCTGCTCTTGCCGATCGTCATCTGTTCTGGGATGCTGCTGTTTATATATATATAATGTGGGTATAGGACACTAGCTAGATAGATAAGTTGCTTTTTTGGTTATGAGCTCTATCCATGTTTATCAATGGGTAGATATTCGTTTCCAGGATATGATTGATTGGTTTATGGTTCTTAAATACGTAATTTAGTCCTATGGTTGGGAATTTAATCAGGGTTGGGCTTTTGTGAAACATCTGATCTCTGACAAAGCTATACTAGATTACATTATAATAAATATTTCTTACAAAAAGTTGACTTACTTAAGTAGTTGTTGCACTGAACAATACAAAATAATATTAATTATATTGGTGCTCGTACTTTTGAAGTTGTAAAGTTGCAGTTAGATTGAAAACTTTTGGCACCAACTTCACCATTAACCACAGATTTAATATTATCTTGTATTTTTTACTGCAACTAATAATGTCGGTCCAATTTTTTTTAAAAAATATTTGTTTCACACTTTTGAGTGTTAAATTAGTCTTGAAAATTTTTGAACGCTCACTAATACCCAAGAAGATATAGGCTTAGCTTGTACTTGTTATTTATGATTCAGAGATCTCAAAATAAGGCGGCACAAATATACATTTTCAGACTTTACTGCTGTAACTCGAAAACCGTAACTCATATAATCTTTTCTTTAATTTGGCCGTCTCATATCTTCAATTTTCGAAAAAAAAATGCTCTTTCACATTCGACTCTCGGAAAAATTTGCCCCTTCCACATACTAGCTGAAACACATATTTCAGACTGTAACGCGGAAACCTATGATTATTTTTTAAAATGTCCTATTCAAACGTTTCCGTATATGGAATTTTCCTTAATTCTGCCGTCTCGGATTTTAAAATTTCGAGAAAAATTGCCCCCTCCACCCCCGTTGGGAGCGGTTTTTGGAGGAAAGGTGATTTCGGGTTTGAAACAAAATGAAACAAAAATCGTCAAATCGGAGTACATTTAGGTACTATGCAAAACGAGTGAACAGCCAAACCGTGTGAACTGAAAATACATAATATTTTCACAATGGTATAGTCATTAAAATTCAAATAATAAATAATTAAATTTAAATATTTAGAAACAGAATGAAGGTTAACAAATATCATATACCTACTGTTAAAACAGTATTTTCAGACCTAACTGAAAAATCTCAATTATTATCTAACCTGTTTATATTACGATAAAAAACTATCACAAAATCTTTACCATGACATAGTATAAAGACTGTATAAAGACTGTTTCATTATAATGACGATAATATGTCTTTATTACTTGGAAGGAGGTGTGGGTGCAGTCGGTCATGCATTATTTTGAATAAAAGAAACGAAAATACAATACATTGACATTTTAGGTATATATATTCAGCTGCATCTGACAGGCTGACCCTTCCTAAACTATACGCCTCTGTCACAATTATCATTTTACTACCTATGAATTTTCTCTCAAACATTCTGTAACCTACCCATGCTAATAATAATATAATAATAATAATACCAAAAAATAATACTAATAATACTTAATAAAATATTCTTTATTTTTCGATATGTTTGAATTTCTGAGTAGGCCACCCTGTAACTCTGAGCTATATTATTTTTAGGTGATTTGGGTTATATCTCCATATTTCAAGTCCAAGATTAACCGGTTAAAATATTTCCAATTAATAAAGAATCACCGTGAGTACCTAGGTATATGACTTATATTGAATGCTGATATTTCATATATTTTTTATTTATATTTTTCTCTCTCATTTTTTTCCATAATGTCATATAAATCTACTTGCTTTTAGAAACATTTTTTTAATTTTGAAGCTGTTTACACAATAATACAAAGATATTTTATATATAGTTTGTTTCACGAATGTTGGCGTCTGCCTTGAAAACACGAAAAATAGATCAATTAGATCGATAAACGTAGTAGATAATTTCATTATAATGAGATGCGATGAGACGTATAGCGTGATGTACGTAGCTCGTAAATGATTACACACGATAGCCATCATTTGTGAAACAAACTGTATCAATCAGTTTCCTAAGAAAAAAGTGTTGATAAACAGGTAATTTTTAGCTTGACTTTATGAACATACTTGTTTCGTCAAAAATATCTAGACAAAAGTTTTCCAGGTGTCTTAATTCCCTTTAGTGATCGGCTCCTAAAAGTCAGAGGTGATTACGTAATTACGTACTTTTTTACAGCTAACACAAGTAGCTATGTAAGGAAAGCATTGTAATCGAGTAAAATTGTCGGTCTCCAGTTTTGCAACAGATGTTTATGTTTCAGAATCATCTGAGTCCTAAGAACATATTGTTAACCATTGGAATGTATGTCTGTAGCAAAATTATGTCCCAAAGTATCGCGAAGGTAACCTAAAGTATTTTCGAGGTTACCCTGCTGTCCCAAAATTGTAAATATGTAGTTAGAATTTGTCTCTAATAAAAATTAATTATCTCTTATATTTTAGAGTTTATCATTTTTGACCGACGAACCAAATGGATGTTTATTTTTCTTTTTTATGGATGTTGGCACCTTATTCCGCGTGTCCAATTAGTGCGACAAAATAGAATAACTTCTCTATTTTCAATATTCAAAAATTATGTAAATATAAAAGTGGTAGGGGAACACAAGCCACACATTTTAAAATTGGTTGGGACTATATGAATCACCCTATATATTTTTAAATTTTTCTATTCTACATAAAATAACAAGTACAATGGTGTATCACTTGACAACTGTCAATTGTTTGTTTAGGAGCTATAAACAATCAAAAATCGACATTTTAGCCCTTTTGACAGCTATTTGTGCCAAAAATTTCTTAGTTTTTTCGGAACCTATTGAATAGCGTTCTCAAAAATGGTACCAGGGGTGGTACCTAATATTGTACCATTTATGAAACCACTGTCAGATATGTCCTGAAGAACTAAAATAGGAATAGGAATATGAAATTTATTTTTCTCTATCATTTACCGCTTTGGCACAAATAGCTGTCAAAGGGGCTAAAATGTCGACTTTCAATTGTCTACAGCTTCTAAACAAACAATTGAAAGTTGATAAGTGATACACCATTGTACTCGTTATTTTATAAGGAATGTAAAAATATATAGGATGATTCATTAAAAAAACGTAGCTTTGTGCTGTTCTGTTTTTTTGGGACACCCTGTATAGTCCCAACTAATTTTAAAATGTGGGGCTTGTATTCAGCTACAACTTTTATATTGGCATAATTTTGAAATAATTGAAAATAGAGAAGTTATTCAACTTTGTCGCATTAATTGGACACCCTGTATATAGTAAACTTGCTCTGATTTTAAGTATTGAGAATTGGTCCCATTGAAAAAAAAATCGACATTTAACATGTCCTTCCCCTTAAAAGCTTCTCCCAATTTTATTGGAAAATCTGAAATTTGTGAAGACAAAATTAAAGAAGAGACCATATCCGGCAACGTTTAAATTGGGAATTTTTCAAAAATATCATAGGTTTCCGCGTTACAGCAGCGGTAAAGTCTGAAATATGTTTGTCCTTGCTATGTGGTGTAGGCATTTATTTCGAAAATTGAAAATAAGAAACGGCCAAATTAAAGTAGTGATTATATGTAACAACATTTAAATTGAACTTTTTCTTTCAATTAAGGTTTCTGAGTTACTGCTTAGTGGGAAAGTCTGAAATATGTGTATTTCCGGGATGTTTTGAAATCTCTGAATAAGTATAAGCAAAGCGTTCCTTTGGTGAACATTAAATAATTTTCATAACTAATGTTATACGCAAAAGTGTGAAATTTATATTTTTTACAAAAAATTGGACAGACTTGATCAGCTGGTGCACTGAAAAATAGAAAGTACCTAATATTAATCATATTGGTTTTGGTAATTTTAAAGTTGGTGCCAAAAGTTATCAATCTAACTGCAACTGCACAACTTCAAAATTACATGTACCCATAGAATTAATATTATTTTGTATTTTTCAGTGCACCAACTAATAAAGTTGGTACAATTTTTTGTGAAATATATTTTATCCCAACCACCACACAATATTATATCAAATCCCAGAGCAAAGCCGGGTACTCCAGCTAGTCTTCTATATACCTATAGCCTATATTATATCCAGAACAACTTATAATAATATGTCTATAAAACATGACATTTTTGTGAATTTTTAAACTACATAAAATTCCCACGTACCTACAGTTTCATATTATAAACAAAAAAAAAAACAGAAAATATTCTATTTTCCTGTGGCAATGTTACATTCCATATAAGTTGGCGTATAAAAATTAAATTTCACGAGCTATAAATACATAAATTTTTTGCTTTTCTTCCAACTGCAACCTATACCCTGTGCTGTAGCTGAAATTCCTATTATAACCGTAAAATAAAATACCGGGAAATAAACATAGAGACATAAAATGCTTGCGAGGGATGAACAACCACCTATAGCGCAACAACGAAACCAAACCCCACCCCCTCCATTCCCCTGTACACAATATAATGGCTTTTTCTTCTTCTTATTGCTGTGTTTTGGATGAATTACGAGTGTGTGCCCTTACATTTACCCTCTGTTTTGCAATAATACTAAATATTTATGTTTCGAGAGTTTTGGTGGATTTCATTACTAATCTGTTTTATTTCTTCTTTTCCTAGAAATATATGTTCAGCCCGTGTATAAGTAGTGGGACATACGACTAATGTGAATTTTTTTCTGTGTGAGGGATGTAAATATTTATATATATATATATATATATATATATATATATATATATATATATATATAGTCAGCTTTTGTAGTACTGTATACTGTACACCATGGTATAAAAAATCTCTAAATGATAATGAAAAAAACTTAATCATCAAAATCCGTTTCGGGGCTTAGAAGAAGTAACCAAAGAAAGACAAATTTGGGCAGATTATCGACATTGTTTTATACTATAATAATTATAATTTATTTCCCAGGAAATACAAATGTTTATAACAAGGAAAGTAAAAAAAATAATAATGAAAGTAAGAAAAATAATAATTAAAAACAAAATCATAAGTACTGGAATAAACAATGAAATCAGAAATGTACCTAATTAAAAGAAGCTATATAAAAATTATTTTTTAAAATGATTTTGGATCTTGTTTTGCCATTTTTTTTTAATTCGGTAAATCATTATATACTTTCAGGCCGTTATCAATAATTGATTGTTTGCCAATTATTGTTTTAATTTTTATTAATAGAAGATTATTGGAACATCTAGTTAAACGATTGTGTTGATCACTATTAAATCGACAAACTAAATTTCAATATTTTAAATTATTTACAAGATGAATGAATATACAAATTTAAATTTTATATAATGAACCAATATCAAATAATCTCTAAGTGTATATAAATTAAATGTGGGTTCTCTGTAATTCAGTTTGAATATGCACTTTATAATTTAATTCTGAAGTATTTTGAAAGCAATAAAGATTTTGTTGCTGAGCCCCAAACTGAAATTAAATATTGAAGCTTTGAATATACTAATAAAAAGTATATTAATTTCAGTTATTTTAAAAGTAAATAACTTCTTATTATAAATAGAATTTGAATTATTGGAGCTATCTGTTTTCTCAAATTTTCAATGTGTTTTCACCTTGTTAGATTTTCATCCATGAATAATCCAAGAAATGTTACAGAAGAAGAGTATTTGATATTATCATTATTGAATTTAATTCGATTTTTCAAATGAGTAGATATATTTTTCCTGACTATAAAAGTGAAAGATGATTTTTCATAATATATTGTTAACTTGTGACATTCCGACCAATTGGAGATTTTGCTGGTACCATGCATCATACTAATTTTGATTTCTTGTAAATTATTTCCACCAAGTACCTTAATACTATAGATAATTATCTTTGCTATAGTAGTATCATCAGCAAATAAATTTATTTGCCATTCAATTTCAAACTTACCAACGAATTTATTATATCCACGGGAAAAAGAACTGGTCCCAGGATATACCCTTGTAGAACACCACATAATACGTTTTTTTCTAAACCAGATTCTCCCATGCATATAAAATGTTTTCTATTAAATAAATAATTTTGAAACCATTTGCAAACCAATCCCCTAATACCCATATAATAATAATAATATAATATGATAAATAAGATACAACAGAATTTTATGAGCCACTGTATCAAATGCTTTATCCCATGATAAAAGTCCACCATTTTTTTTTCGGAGCCCAGATCAAGTTGGAACTGAGTTATCATATCCAAAACGTTTCTGGATATGGTCTCATATTCAATTGTGCCATCTCAGATTTTTGATTTTCGATAAAAATTGCCCCTTTGCCGCTTGGGGACGGTTTTTAGAGGGAACGAGATTTCGGATTAGAGTGTTTCTAAATATGCGACCATTTTTCAACTCTTCTCTTAAAAATCATCAAATTCGGAGCACATTTAATATGCAAAACGCGCGAACAGCTTTAGGTACCTTAAAAAACAGACAACTGAATTGTATACCTCCTCCTGTTTTTGAAGTCGGTCACAGTGATTCTTATCTCTGAGGCGTGGTTGATGGAAACTTCTTCTTCCCCAAGAATTTACAGTACATATTTCAAAAAAGAACAAGTAAGAAGCCAGAAGGGATCTTATTGGGAAAAAAGCTCTCTCTAAATATTTTCTAAAGGCAAAAGTTTTCAGCGATGGAAAAGTTGATACTATATTAAAATCATACGTATCTGTATTATTATAGTAGATAGGTATAAGATTTATGCAGTGGGTAATTTGAAAGTTTATTCGAAGGGAGGAAATCCATTAGCAGGGTGACGTGAAAAGTAGAGAGAGCACCAGAGCTACCCAGCAGCAGAGCACAGAGCACCAGGCCGGGTGAATGCGAACGCTTCGATATTAATTAAGGGCCCATACCTGTCACTGACTGGGTGATGGATGGTGGTAGCATTGGCGTCCGCCGCAGGATTTTCATGATTATCATTATTCATATCGTATTGATTGTCCTGAAAAAGGATCACACACACACATATTTCAACACGAAGCTGCCACCTTCTTGGGTATTCTAATAGTCCTTGGGACCAGGACAACGAAAACCGTTCTTTTGAGACTATGCATATGTTTTCCTTCAAGACATTTCCCATGATTTTAGGGCTTCGGACAACATCTATATCCCGCAAAATTTGTTGTACAGCGCTATCGAAAAACGTTTTATGTCTAAACCAATTATCAAAAGATGAAGCTTGGTGGTGCTAACTAACTATGACGTCATAACTTTGAAATGTTGATGTCACAGTTATTCAGTATCTTCAAGCTCATCTTTTGTTAATCGTGAGAGAAAATAAAACTATTCTTTTCAATAGCATTGTCCGACCATACATTTTTCAGAGCATAGATGCTTTCCAAATCACTTAACTCAAGAGATACGCTTTGAAGAATAAGATTCCATTTTCCAGAATTTTCACAAATATCTAAGTTTTCTTACTCAACATAACAAAAAGTCTCGAAAGAGCTTCTTAGGCTTGTACCTAAGGACTACAGACAAGTCCTTAGAATTACATACCTAAATAATGCTTTTGTATTTTTGTATAACAAATTGTTTCATATGTCTAAAGACTCCTTCTCGTGCTCACGACCGAATTTATTAGTTTGTGGTAAACTGTCATACTTCAAAATATTATAGTTTTTGAGATTACACAATCAGATTTAAGTTCTATCAAATTGATGTACTCGTATTTTATTGTTCATGTGAATTTAAGAGACCGAGAACCGCAGAGAAAAATCCAACAAACATATTTGGTGCTTGCAGCCTACATGAGGTGCTAATTAAGTGCTGTATTCCGAAATTAATTACTCTTACAGTTTTTTTGGAAAATGTCTACTTTGCTTCTAGAAAGCAACTTTTTTGATAAAATCTTTTTTAGTGCTTGTAGAGCTAATTAAGTGCTACATTTGAAACTAATTGCTGTTATATTTTTTTAAACAACTGCGCTGTTATTAGCAATCAACTTTTTTGAAAAAATTTTAGATACTTTTATTACAGGTGCGAGGAGATTGTTCTTAATACCTTGTATAAATTCTAAGGAACGGTCTTTTAAGACACATAAATAGGACACTTTTCCTATTGTGGGGATATTTACACAAAGGTACAACGGGAAACCTGAAAGAGCTTTACGTAAATTTCTTTAGGATAGTTTACCTACCTACTTACTTAATTTTATGTAATCCATTTTTAATTTCAGTTTAAAATTGAGATTTGAATGTTTTTAAATGTATTATCTCACTCAATTAAAAAATGCACAATTTGGATTCCAGAAAGCTAAGGGACAAAAATTAATTTTTGTAGGACCGGACTGTTTTCGATTGCTAACCACATATGTTCCTACGACAGCAAAATAGGTTTACCGGTGGCTAGGTTCGTTTTATTATTACTATTATTATTATAGCAATTAATTTCGGGATACAGCACTCAATTAGCCCTACAACCAGCAAACAAGATTTTCTCAAAAATGTTGATTTCTAAAGGTTGCTGTACTAGCTGTAGATGTAAAGCTAGCAAAGAAACTATTTTTCAAAAATCTATAAGAGAAATTAATTTTGGAATATAGCAACTTATTAGCACTTAATTATCTCTACAAGCACTAAAAAAGATTTTCTCAAAAAGTTGGTTTCTAAAAGCAAAGCAGCAATTTTCCTAAAACAATATAAGTGCAATGAATTTCGGAATACAGAACTTAATTAGCACCTAATTAGCTCTACAAGCACTAAAAAGATTTTCTCAAGAAATTGCTGTCTAAAAGCAAAGCAGCAATTTCCCTAAAAATATAAGAGCAATTAATTTTGGAATACACCACTTAATTAGCACCTAATTAGATTTATAAGCACGAAAACAATTCTAAAATAGTTTAATTCTAAAAGTTTTTTCAAAGAAATATGAGAGCAAATAATTTTGAAATACAGCACTTAATTAGCATTTAATTAGCTCCACAAGTGCTAAAAATGATTTTGTCAAAAAAATTGATTTCTAAAAGCAAAGCAGTAATTTTTAAAATAAAAGATATAATTGCAAATTATTTCGGAATATGTACTGCACTTAATTAGCACCTAGGTAGATCTACAAGAACTAAAAAAGATTTTCTCAAAAAAAATGATCTCTAGAGATTGTTGTGCTAGCTTTGGATCTAAATCTAGCAAAGCAACCATTTTTCAAAAAACTATCAGAGCAATTAATTTTGGAATACAGCACTTAATTAGCTCTACAAATACCAAAAAGATTTTCCAAAAAAATGATTTCTAAATGCAAGCAGGCATCAACAAAATATAAGAGCAATTAATTTCGGAATACAGCATTTAATTAGCATTTAATTAGATCTACAAGCACTAAAAAAAGATTTTCTAAAAAAAATATTTCTAAAGGTTGCTGTTCTAGCTTTAGATCTAAAGCTATATCTCCCCAAAAGTGTACATTTTCCAGATCCTCCCAGTTTTTATCATTAGAGAATTCTGGTGTATGAAACTGTATCTATACCCAAATATATAGCGTATTCGATTTTTTGCGATTAAACCATTAAATTTAACACTCGTGTTTTAATCGCAGCTAAACTATTCTGACTCCCCTCCCCTACATAATATCGTCTATATGTATCCAGAAAAAGTAAAAAAAGTTATCATGTGAAATGACCTCCAACGATCCTTTGATCCTTGAGCGTTCGCTGCTCCCCCACAACGAATAAAATAAAACATCTCGGGAGGATCAACTCTGTATGGCTGCGTGCCTGGTATCGAATGAAAATTGCCCTTTTTCCTTCGGCACAATCAAAGCTGAGCCCGAATATGACCCTTTGTGTAATCTTAATATTTCATTTTTTTATCCGCACCAGCTTAGTTACCACACCGACTGTCTCTATCTTTCTTCTGTCGTATTTTCCTCTAGTATTCTGTATTACCTTTAACTGGAATACATTCAAAAATAATTGAGCTCTATCTCCTTTTTTGGTTATGAGATACCGATTTAAAATGTATTTGAAGACTATTTCCAACAAAAATATCATCGAATTTTAATCATATCCTATAAATGATTGTTTCTATATGTTGTTAAATTAATTGATATAAAATATCACTAGGGAACGAAGGGTTTAACTATGAAAAACGATGGTCCCATGTAAAGATTGTTAGCCATTAAGAAGCAATGCAAAATATGTGCAAATGGCAAGAAATAATCAATTTTGTCTTCTTAATTATACGCGTAACATATTTCATGTTTGCAAATAACTGATTGGCAGTTTAATAGGTTATTACCATATTACCATTCAAATTGATGCATTTCAAAACAATGGTCGTGTCAGTAAATGATTACCAATCGCTTAATAATCAGTGAATTAGTAAATACAAAATACAAATAATACTCTTGTGGACATGACTGATGCATCGCTTAGGTCATTTGTCAGACTGACGTTTTTCAAAAGAATTGAAATAATTTATTTCGACAATCACACATATTAGAGAAACTGAAAATGGAAGAAGAAACAGGTATTTCCTGTTCAATATATTTGTAATGAAAAAGATTATGTGGTAAACGAAACGATAGATGTCCATAATTGGAGGAATTGGGAAATAGCAGAGACAAAAGATAGGTTATGTTGCACTATTTTTACGGAGTACCTGTCCTATTACAGACGTCAACTTTCTGACTACTAAACGATTAGTAATCAGACACTGCTTTGGACATGACCCATCTCTATATACATTACTTATGCTCTTATGCATTCCAAATATCAATAAAAAAGTCACTAAAAAGTCCCTTGCTGATGTTCGTAATGAGATTGCTCCTTTACTACACTATAGTTTCCTAAGAAACTACTCTTCTTTGACAAAATGCAGCGAACAAACCACTTGTTCCTTGTAATCTTTCACGATATCTAATCGGAAATTTCATTTTCTCCACAATCCAAAATCGACGTACGTCCGGTTATTATTCTTTTTGGCATCTACCATATTTGCTACAGTTGTTTGATATATTATAGTTCATCAATTAATTCTGTAATTAGCAGATTTATTCTAGATCCTTCTAGAACCTATATACATATATAGACTTACACAGTTCATAACTTCTGAACCATACTAGATAAATAAACCTGGAAAAAATCACCGTGAATGGTTATTAATATTGTAACGCTTAACCCTGTGCTAAACGTTGTGGGTTGAGTTCACTATCGCAATACTCCAAAATTCGTAAATTGCTTCCAAAACTTTTATTTCCAACACCTTGTACACGACTTTGATTTCAACTACTATCGAGTTATGTCTAAAATTGACTGATATAATAAACTGACTGAGTCCCGTGATCGATACGGCTTTATACATATATCTGAATCTCATGATATGACATTCATCGAGATCGAGAATGTTCTGGCTTTATCTAGACGCTCGTAATAATGTTCTAGAAGCTTGTCAAACTGACAATACTGTGACAAAGTGTACCTTATATATAATTTCTGGATGGTTCGAGAATGAACCTACCAATTCTAGAACTAATCAATGACATGAAGCAATTCTAGCAAATAAGGAAATAGAACAAATATATATTAAAACGAATACCTACATGATAAACCATCTACGTTACAATATACTTTTAGATAAATACAAATATAACCACCCACCTCTAAAAACCATCCCCTCGGCAACCATATAAAACGCAATTTAAACAATCGAGAGATCTGACAGATCTCGGTTTTCGTATTGAAATACTTGTTCCCTTTGTCCTTTATATAGGTACCTGCACACATTCCTCACAAAACTAATAACTGTGTAACCATATCGGGATTACACTATACATAATAATATAATATAGGGGTGGGGGGGTTGACTGGGACTCTGTATTGCAAAACACATCGACGAGATGGCTCAATATTATATCCTCCTATATGGTTCCTGTTCCTCCTGTGTGTGGGTATTAATGCCAGCCACGTGACCAAGGATTACTTGATCCGCAATATACGTTTGTTGGATTTGATTTATTGATATAGACATGGACACTCAATTAGTGTTGGAATATATTACCACCTAATATATATATATATACAGGGTGGCACACGCGATTAGCGCGTCGATGTGTAGCTGCCAAAATCATAATGTTCTTGAGAAGTTTTCTTTAACAGAAAGATGAGTGACTATACCTAATAGCTACAATTTAAAATTATTTTACTGTATACAAAGTAGGTATCCTAGAAAATCGCTAGGTATCAAAGTTATCATTTTTTAAATGGAATACCCTGTATTTTATTGGAGATTTGAGTTCCTCTCAAAATTTAAAGGTCACTTTATTAAAGGATTACTATTCGTAGGATTTACGGTTTTTGGGATAAGTGAGAATTTTAGAAAATATAAGACTTTAACTTTGAAATTCTCCTACGGTCAAAATCATATACATTCTTTCTTCAATCGAGAATTCCGTAATTACAGTATTACTTCATCTTTATACATATATAAATCTTCTGTTCGCGTGTATGTGACTAAACTCCTCCTAAACGGCTGAACCAATTTTAACGAAATTTTTTGTGAATTTTCAAGGGGATTCGAGAATGGTTTAGATTCACAATTGGATCTGATAGATGGCGCCGTTGTCGGTATTTCAAACGGCTGGACCGATTGGGTTGAAATTTTCTATTTATATTCCAATGGCACCATGGATGATGATTAAAAAAACAATTGAACCCACTGCTGTCAACATATCGCTTAAAGCTTTTCAGGGCACGACGACGTCTGCTGGGACAGCTAGTTATCAAATAAATAATAAAACTAGCAAACGAAACTCAATTTTACAGATGTAAGCAAGGCTATGACTTGGTTACTTTTGACAGAAGTATCTCTATCTTTTACCTTCAAAACTATGAACATCTCATCCTAGGTTTTTCACAATTGTTCACATTTCTCTATACCTATAAGGGATAGATATAGGGAAAACTAATACATTCTCGATGAATTCCAACATGAGCATTCACTAGAACAAAAAAAACCAAATCAAGTCCAGAAAACAGAAATTGAAATCTCGAACTGGCTTAAGAGTAAAATCCATTTTTAACACATCTTAAATTTTCAAAAATTGAAGATAGGACAATATCCGGAAATCTCAAATATTTGTATTTTGGAGGGGGAAATTTCTGAGGCAACCAAATTAAAGACCAGACTATTTGTAGCAATATTTAAATTGAACATTTTTTTCATAGATTTACGGTTTTCGAGTTACAGCGGTGGTATAGTTTAAAATTTGAGTATTTCCACGACGATGTTTTTTAGATTTCTGAATAATAACAAGTGAACGTTCAACGATTTTCGTGACTAATGTTACACTCAAAAGTGTAAAACAAATATTTTTTTTACCAAAAATTGGACCAACCTTAGTTGGTGCTCTGAAAAATATAAAATAATATTAATTCTATTGGTGCTGGTACTTGTGAAGTTGGTGCCAAAACTATTCAATCTAAATGCAACTGCACAACTTCAAAATTACCAGCACCAATAGAATTAGTATTTTTTTGTATTTATCACAGCACCCACTAATAACGTCGGGCCATTTTTTATAAAAAATATTTATTTATATAACATCGATTGGAATAGTAAACCAGCCCCAATTTTGATGATTCTTTTTTCATTGACTATTGAAATTTGATCCATAAACAGTGAAAAGGAACTGTCTAGAACATGATGAGAAATTTATATATCATTATATCCAAATCAATCAGACATAAAGATAGAAATCTCCGATGAATCAAAACTATATATTTCTCAACTTTGAAGCGAGACGATATAAATGTGCTTGGATATTTTCAAGCCATCGGGGAAGATCCTAAAGGTTTTATTTGGAAAAACCTAAAAAACCATCAAATTTTCAATCCCAAATAAATATCAGCTACTACAAGCCTTTAATACGAAAATGGATACAGCTTTTCGATATGATTTTACTAAAAAATGATACCGACACCAGAGGATGATTCATCTTGCGTGTTTTAATATACATTTTTGGTTTATACAGTTATTTCAGAAAGGACAAATTTCGTAGATCAAAACTGTCCGTTATCTTAAGATCAAAAATAACACTCCTGCAATATCTATTGTTTGAATTCGTCTCTAAAAAATAATTTGGTCTGCTTCATGAATTAGAATCGGGTGAATCCTATTCTGGATTACATTCAACCAGGTATCATAATTAATTATCTATTTACAATGTTTATTTTGAAGTATAGATCCGCCAAATTTTGTCTCAAATATATTAGGTACCTAGAATGACTGTCTAATTTGAAATTGATCCACTAATACGTACATATACTTAATTCACTTCATAAAATCAAACTTCTCACTTATTTAACCATTGTTAAACGTTACCTACTGTTTGCTATAAAGCGAACTGATGTGGCTTGGTGAAATCTATATAAGCCTCGAAAAAAATCTCACATATCTGCCACCAATAAACCCCAAAAAGTTGATAAGCCCCTCTATCTTTATATCTATATATATATGATCCTAAATCCAAAGCTGTATCTTTTCCAGCAAAGTTAAAACGGCCGTTAAAATTCTGGTGATGCATACTGGCGCGAGCTTTCCATCATATAAGTATACCGTTCGGCTATGTTTGAACGTACGAAAAAAAGAAAGCAAGCCTGCAGCATATTAACTCTCCTAGATACCATATATTATGTGAATGAGGCTTTATAATATACGAGGCTCTTCGATATAACTACAAAGTTATCATAAAGTATGGAATGTGTTTTTAACAAGTCAACTTGTGGAAGAAATCTATACCGGGGTGTCCAATTATTGCGACAAAGTAGAATAACTTCTCTATTTTCAATTATTTCAAAATTATGTCAATATAAAAGTTGTAGGTGAATACAAGCCCCACATTTTAAAATTAGTTGGGACTATACAGGGTGTCCAAAAAAAAACAGAACAGCACAAAGTTACGTTTTTTTATGAGTCATCCTATATATTTTTACATTTCTGAATTCCTTATAAAATAACGAGTACAATGGTGTATCACTTGTCAACTTTCAATTGTTTGTTTAGGAGCTATAAACAATCAAAAATTGACATGTTAGCCCTTTTGACAGCTACTTGTGCCAAAACGGTACAAGATAGTGAAAAATAAATTTCACATTCCTATCTTAGTTTTTTCGGACCTATTGAATAGCGTTCTCCAAAAATGGTACCAGAGGTGGTACCATATATGGTACCATTTATGAAACCACTGTCAGATATGTCCTGAAGAACTAAAATAGGAATAGGAATATGAAATTTATTTTTCTCTATCGGTTACCGCTTTGGCACAAATAGCTGTCAAAGGGGCTAAAATGTCGACTTTCAATTGTCTATAGCTCCTAAACAAACAATTGAAAATAACCCGGTGATACACCATTGTACTCGTTATTTTATAAGGAATTCAGAAATGCAAAAATATATAGGATGATTCATTAAAAAACATAACTTTGTGCTGTTCTGGTTTTTTGGGACACCTTGTATTGTCCCAACTAATTTCAAAATGTGAGGCTTGTGTTCCCTTACAACTTTTATATTTACATTGTTTTAAAATAATTGAAAATAGAGAAGTTATTCTACTTTGCCGCACTAATTGTACACCCTGTATATTAATACTTGATTGTATTACTATTTTTCAGGCATAAAACGTGCACGAAGGAATATGAGATTTGGAATAGTGAAAGTTTATATGGTGAAGTAGTGCCCACAGTTAAAATTTTGATGTATTATGCGTTAATATTTTAAGTTAAATTGAATAAAAAAATATGGTTTACGAGGTAGAAGTGTATTGTGTGTTGCATAACGAACCCAATTGCAATGTGAAGTCAACAAGTCATGGCTGTATGATTGTTTTATTCGTGAATGACAAGCCTGGCCAAACGCAAATTTAAATTTTGTGAATAGGGTATACAAAGTGATGTAAGTATTTTGAGGGATATATTAGAATGCGCTCTTGATGTCATTTCAAGATCTTTTAATACTTTTGATAATGGATCAATGCATTTAAAACGCAGGTTTTTCAATGGAAAAAAATCGAATCTGATGTTACTTTTGTGAAAGAACTGCATTTTCTTCATTTTATCATTAAGGTAAAGTAGTATTACCGGTGTTAAGTCGAAACATTACAATTCATTGTATTGTAACATGCACGGGGATCAGCCGCCGGCCACAAAGTCGCGGGAGCCTTTTGATGTAAGCGCGAGATATATACTGTGGTTGGAAATATCAAGAGCGGTGTTGACAAAGAGAGCGACGGCAGCATGTCGGCATCTACTTCTAGAATGCCGACAAAGGGATCTCGAGAAAAGTCCAGCGGCGGCTTGCGAATCAAAGACCAGAAGCCGCTCGAATGATCTGGAGCCTTTGTCGGATATATATATGGGAGAATTGTCGGCATGAGGGGCAGAATGTAAAAGACAGTGTGAATAATAGAATAGTCCGAGTAAGTTACTGAGAATATAGTTAAGTTAAGTTGAAATTTTTATTATTTCGTGTATAAATAAAGTTTATTTAACAATTGTAAATTAGTCTCACTTATCTGTAAACCCGCATACGCAACAGTATTATAAAATAAATAGCTAGCTGTCATTGTGTTTTTTGAAATTTTACTAACATTAAATTTTAAATTTCATATGTATTCTAAGAAATCAGACAAACAACACACGCTAATGCCGTTTCGTACAAGCTTGCAACTGACGTGATAGAACAAAATTCCCAAAAATTATATGCAATTATTATATATTTGACGAAAAAAAAAAACTTAATCGTGTGTGAATTTCAAAAATAATGAATTATGGTCGAATTTCAATCACTGGGCGACCACTAGTACCAAATAATACTTAAATGTAAAAATATCATTCAGCATTTTTATTGAATGGCAGCAATTTTCTTCCTAATGGATTATTTTAATACTTTCAGGGTTGTTGACTGTATTGAAGACAAAAGAATTTTTAAATAACTCTACACTCAGTAATTCGCTGGGTTGAGATCAGGCAATCTTGGGGGCCATGAATTTACAAAATGTCTGCTTATAACGCTATTTTGTATCTGTTCGGTAAATGTTACTCCTTTATGGCATAATTTCCTAAATTGATGTGTTATTTTGATAGGATATGGGTCTGATAGCCATTCTGTATAATATTGAAAATTGTGTAAATTTATCTTAAATAATCATAATTCAATTAAACAAAACCGAGACAAAACTCTAGATGAGCGAAAATATATTGCATTCTATAGAAATTCATGAAACGCAGGATCATACTAGCTGCACAGAAACCTCGATTTATTTTACAAGAATAAATATTAGCTAGAGAATCTATAAACAAATAGGACGACTACCAAAACATTCTTGCTCCCAGAGTTAATATATTTGTTAACAGATTTGAAAACTATAGAGATAATTCAATGAACTATTCATTTGTCAACATTTATCTTTAAAAAGCCACTAGAACTATGAACCTTTACGATGCACTCAAACATTTGAAAATTGGCGGATGCGCCCCGAAAGCGTAAGAAATTCCCATATTGACTGGAATTGTTTGGATGAGCATGTAACGAACACCTTAGGGATGGTAGATATAGGGTAGGTATTCACGATTACAGTCTCGGCTGGTGCTATCAAGCGAGGCGAGCCCATTCCGGAGAGAATGACTTGATTGAGGTCTTCTTTCAAAATTTTGTTTACGTACCAAAAGACTGCAAGAAATGAAATCCTTTGAAATAAAGGTAATAGTCTAGTTTAGCGGCTTTTGTTATACCTAAAAGCCGAAGAAAATCTAATGTATGACTTGTGGCACCGTCCTGCTGAAACCACATGTGCTCAGGAAAACGCCGCAACTCTTGTTGAAAAAAAAGTTTGTAACATATTCACACAACTTTCCGAATTTGCCGTGACATTTTCTTCATTTTCATCCTCACAAAATAAAGATCCCCAAAATAAGGCCAGTAACGGGACTTTTATTTGTTTACGTAGCTATAGATGTGAAAATGTGCTTGGTCAGATATAAATACATTTTTAAGCAAATCAGTAGATAGGTATTGTTTCCTAAAAGCTCTAAAAAATAGTTGGAAAAGTCTGTTTGCAGATTACTTTGGATTTCTTAAAAATGCAGCTTCAACTCTTGCAATATTAACAGGAGTTCCAAATGAATTAGGCCTACCTGCAGGTTTCTTCTTTAGAGATGATGCTATAGTTCTAAACTGACAAACACATTTTAAAATTGCGTTTCTACACGGAGAATTGAAATTAAATCTTGTGCGAAATTGGCACCGAGAAAGTGCAATAGACTCGTCATTTTTAATGAAATTTTCAACAAAAAAACGATGAATAGCCAGATAATTTTTTGAGTTTGCTTACAATTTTTATAGTTAGGTGCCCCTTGTTTTTTTTTTCGCAAAACATTTTTTTGAGTTTTTCACTGCCCTAAACAACTTTTTTTCAAATTAAAAGACACCACTTGTGGCACATATTTGGAAAGCTTATTGAAAAAAGAATTATCTGATCTTTTTTTACATCTGTCAAACCATCAGAAACTGATTTTTAACTATTTATTGAAGAATTACATTAACAATAACATTAATACTGGAATTTCACCTTTTCAGAGTAACAGTTGGCACAGACCCAACCGATGGTAGAACTCTTCCCTTACTCTTCCAAAACTTCTGGCGTGATTAAACGTATTTCTGCCCAAATCCTTGGATTTAAGTCTTCCAGTTTTCTAGACAATTTAAATGGGGACCTATATTTAAATTTTCTTCAACCATTTTTATTACCAGAACTCCAAGGACTATTCCCTAATAATGGAAATATGGAGCAAAGTAGGTATATTTTTAGCAGGATTAAGTTCCTATCGATTTTGGAAGAAATTCAAGGGAATTCTTAAATGCTGCATTACCAAATAGGACGGCGAGGATTCATAGAACGGCCCCCCAGATCCCCGGATATTACACCGTTAGATTTTTATTTATGGTCGATTAAAAACTGAGGTCTATGTCAGCAGATTTAAAAATTTGGAAGACTTCAATGCAAGGATTCGGGCAGAGATACGTTTAGTCACGTTTTGAGAAGAGTAAGAGAAGAGTTCTACTATGCCAACCGTTTAATAGGGCTCATTTTTAACAACTGTCACGCTAAAAAGGTTACATTCCATTATTAATGTCATTGTTAATGTATTTTGTCAGTAATAGTTAAAAATCTATTTTTTGTAAGTTTCTGACACATAGTTTTACAGATGTCAGAAAAAATGTTATCGAAAAATTGCTTTTTCAATAAGCTTTCCAAAGAGGTGCACAAGTGGTGTCTTCTAATTTGAAAAAGTAGTTTATTGCTGCACCTCCTCTTTGGGGACCCAGTTTTATTTACGTATTATTGGATTTTTGAACAATCTTATTCCCAGGGCCGCTATAAGCAGCGTTCCATTTAAAATCCCCACCCTGTATACTTTGCACCTATTAAATATGACATCAGTTATTTTTCGTTGCCAGCGGGTTTATATATTATTTCGGCAGAACCACAGGGAACCATCGATTGTGAATCACCCTGTATGTAGGCGAAAGCTGTCGCCCTTTAAGCCACACAACGGGAGTAACATATTATTATTATAGAACAACAGTGAAACACGACGGGAACGTGTTCTTTATGGTTGTTTGTTATATATTTCGATGTCGAGCTCGTGTATCTTCTCAGCTAGTTTGTCTGCCCTATCGATGGCACAGAGAACGTTGTCTGTCTGTCTGTCACCGAGGGATTTTGATACAATATATTGTTCCCGACTATTATGATATCGAGATAGAAAGTAATCTAAGTAAAAAAAATTCAGATTTTAACAAGAAAACAGAAAAGAGTAAGTACACCGTCTATGCTTTTCCATGTAGTGAAATAAGAACATAGAACATTGGCGGGAAAATTTCAAATAACAGGACCAGGAATCATGGTAAGAAAAGGATGTTTTCCCGCTGGTGTTGGCCACCTCCTCGCTCTTCTGTGCTCCTGTTGAAATTTAGTTTTTCTATAATTTCAAGATTTGTTTGCTAAGAGAATATGTATGTATGTAGAATATGTAATATCTATATTTCATCAGGATAGCAAAAGTGAGAGGAGGAGATTATAAAATTGGCGGGAAATCTCAGGTAACAGGAGGTTGTGATTCTGCCATTTTTTTGGCCACCTCCTCGCACTTCAGTGCTACTAATGCAAAATAAAGTAATCATAAATTTTCGTTGGAATTTTGAGATTCTCAATGAGAATACGAAGAATAAATTTTCATCAGAAAAATTGCGGAAAACATACTCCAGTTGTTATCTGCGAAAGATGTCGATAAAAAATAGCAACTATCTTAACACTTGAGCTGAATAAATGATTGCCTCATTTCTACCTGGATATCAAAAGAGAAACTTGAAAAAATGACGGGAAATCTCAGGTAACAAGGTGATAGTTTCCTGCCAACTTATGCCCACCTCATTGCACTTCTGTGCTCTTTATACAGTAAAGAATAACATAAATTTTCATCAGAAAAATGGCGTGAAAACATACTCCAGTTGTTATCTGCGAAAGATATCGATAAAATTCACAACTATCTTCACACCAAGTAGAATGGATGGTTGTCTCAATTCTACCAGGATAGCAGAACAGAAGCTTGGAAAAATAGCAGGAAATCTCATATAACAACATGATAGTTTTCCTCCAATTTATGGCCACCTCCTCGCACTTCTGTGCCCTTTATACACAATAAAGAATATCATAAATTTTCATCGGAAACATGGCTGGAAAAAACATACTCCAGTTTTATCGGCGAAAGATATCGATTAAAGTACGCAACTGTCTTCACACTAAGTTGAATGAATGGTTGCCTGAATTCTACCATGATAGCAGAAGAGAAGCTTGGAAAAATCGCGGGAAATCTCAGGCAAGAGGATGCTAGTTTCCCACCAATTTATGGCCACCTCCTCGCACTTCTGTGCTCCTTATCCAATAAAGAAGATCCTAAATTTTCGCCAGAAAAATGGCGGGAAAACATACTCTAGTTTATCTCTTAAAGATATGAATAAAATTCGCAACTATCATTCCACTAAGTTGAATGGATGGTTGCTTAATTTCTACCAGGATAGCATATGAGCTTAAGAATATGGCAGGAAATATCGGTTAACAGGAAACAGGATGATAGTTTCCTAATATCCTAAATTTTAATCACAAAAATGGCTTCATTCTAACAGGATAGCCGAACGGCAGTATATTTTCCCGCCAATTTATAGCCATCTCCTCGAACTTCCATGCTAGTAATAAAATTTAGACAATCGTAATTTTTTACCACGATTTCGAGATTGATTTTAAGAATCGACGATAGATAGGTGAATTTCCATATTTTATCAGCAGTCCGGACGTGAGGTGGCTAGAAAAATTGCGGGAAAACATACTTCTGGTATCGCCGAACGATATCGGTGGAATTGGTAACTATCTAGGTAGGATCGATGGTTATCAGGAGTTTGGAAAATAGGCGGGACATCTCAGGTAACAGGAGGATAGTTTCCTAACAAAAACATATAATATAACTGAAAAATAGGAACATGATTAAGGAAATAGGTTTCGAAATAATAACAATAATTTATTTCAATCTTTGTATTTGTAAAAATACTAACAATACAATCAAAGTATTAATTGTTAATTGAAAAAAAATGCATATTTTAAACTATTTTATACATTTATATACAATTGGATTATTCGTTGTTAAAAAAAATAGAGCGAGCAGCACACAAATGCGACAAATAAAAAACATTCTATGGAATTTTTGACAATATTAATAATTACCTTACAAAGATATTAACAATACTATTTTATTATTTTCACATATCTCTCATCAACAAACAACAATATATTATAAAATATAAGATACATAATTAATTACCTATGTATCGTTTTAATTATTGGTATCAGCTTTTTTTCCACAAAATTCAACAAGAAGTGGTATGTAGTGTTCCATTCTCTAAAACTTACTGAGAACTTTAACAAGTGAGCAAACAGATTACTATGAGACCGAAATTTAATAACCACTGAATACAATTTCTGAAGAAAGATGCTTCATATGTAGTGAAATATCAAAGTTGAAACAATGTTTTAAATATTTAAAGTATTTTTCTACATTTGATTATTTAGTTTTAGACAGGCAACAGAAAAAGAGCGAGAAGAAATTAGTGAGCAGAATACCAAAAGGCACTTGTCTACAGAGCTTATTAATAACATGTTAGGTTTACAAATTCGGAATAAAATTTGTCCCAATTATTTGGCAAAAAAAAGTTTTCATGATTGAAACATCTATTATCTGTTTTACGCTTTTATCTCGACAACTGAGAGTTACTTCGGTAGAAAAACCTCTAGAAAAACCACTGGCGATTCTAACTTTTCTTCCAGTTTTATAAATCGAGTCCAAATTGATGCTCAAGTGAAAGAAACTTTGAAAATATGAATTTCAATCAATGTAAACATTTTCAGTATTTTTTATAGAAATGATCCGTATCAGGCTCAAAACTTTTCTATTCGTAGTTTTTTCATTATAAAAAATTCAATCTATTAGATTTTCTCTAAATTGTGGTATTTCTCAAACAATTTTATAACGTTCCAGAATCTGAGTAGTCTGGCCTAAAAATGAAATGAAATAATGTCAGTCCCAACAAGTCATCATCATTATTTTGTATTATTATTGTAGATATCACTTACAAAAATACATAATCTTCTGATATTTAATTTTATTAAGGCCCTAATAATATCACTTTTCCATCATCAAAAATTCCATATATATATTATAAAAGAAAACAAAAAAAAACTACCTAACTACATACGAAAAAATATCTTTGTTCTTTTTCTTTATTTTTGTGCATTTTTTGACACAAAAAACTAGAGAGACTATAATATTTTGATATACATATTTATAATATATTTATTTATAGAATATTAACGTAATACAATAATTGACACAGTAAAGAGCACTTTTCTTAATAAACAATTGCGATTATAATACACTCACTTTTGTTATTTAAAAAATGATAATATGTAGTTATAAAAAAAATATTAATGTTCTTTTTGTATGTATTGACAGATAGGAGGGAATCTTTTTTTTTGGGGGGGATGATAAAAATAAATAAAATGATCTTACTTAAATATGTAGTAATAAAGCACAAAAGGCAACTGCGAAATCAAATTTGTTGTCGTTGTAACACCTGAAAAAAAAAAAAGTGATCTTATAAAATGTAACATTGAAAATTTGAGCTAATCAGCTAATTAAAATTTGGTTGGGATATCTCGAACAATGTAAGGCACATACACACATACACATACAGACGTTCAGACTTATATATGTAAATATACAGATTTTTTTGAACACCAACAAATAAAATCACTAAAACCGATGTCGGTCAAAAATCAATGATATTATCTTAAGTAGACACTTCAAGAAAAAAAATTCCACAGATTTTAAAAAACACTACTTTTATAAAATGAGCCTAATATTAATTAATTATAATAATTTTTGTCCTGTTTACATGTGAATTAGGGGATTTAATGTTTTGCTCCAAGATCCTTCAACAAAGATACTGGCGTTATTTTAAAATTACTATAGTTAAAAATGATTAGGTACTTGAACGCGCACTCAGCTCATCACCGGTCACTCATCCAACCTTTCGCCACACTCTGCGCTGCTTTACTTCAGTAATCGAAGTCAGCTAAAATTAGTACGCAGTCAAGCAGTCCGCGAATCGACATAATTTTAGTTTTTAACGAGTTTTTGTCTATTAATTATGTAAATTGAAATGTGAACTAAAAACAAAAATAACAAGAACAAAAATTGACTTACCTTTCAACAAAGAGAGTTAATTTGAGCATAATATGTATAAATATATATATAATATACTTTAACAGCCAACACAGCAGTAGCAAAAAAACACTAAACATCACACCTCATCGGAGGCTAGTTGTGGCGATGGCACCGCTGCTGACGGAGCACCAACAGCCGCCGCCGCATTCAAACCATCACCCCCAGCGCCATCTTCGTCTGCATTGGCAACAGCCGCCTCCGCTGCCATAGCCGCCTGCGCCGCTTTATTCAGCGCAGCATCCGCCTCCAGGGCTCTGATTCTGTTCTCGTGTTTGACTATCATCGCCTTCAGTTTGCGTATCTCGTCGGCAAACTCTTGCAGCGTCTTATCCTGAAATCAAAAAAAATAGGGAGATATTAGGAACATTTTTTGAGGTGGCAACATCCTACTCTAAGGGTAGCAAGGTAAAAATGAATGTTTGAATATATGATTTCAAAAGCATTATGGAAAAAGATGAGAGTGAAAAAATATAAATAAAAGAGATAAATGCTAGGAACGGATATGTCAGAAAATGAATTCAATGTAATTCATATAAACAAGATGATTTAATAATAATTGGAAATATTTTAACTGGTAAATCTTGGACACAAAATATGAACTGTGAATCCAAATGGACAAATAAAGAATTAAATAGAATGGACAGAGCAGAAAGTATTGAAAATTCATAATTAAATGACAATTGCGCCAGGAGTGTAGAGTTTAGGAAGGGTCAACTTCTCAGATGCAGCAGTATCTTTATAAAATAAAGTTTTATTGGGTTATTCTTGGGAGTAAGGCTCTGGTCTAATGAAGACATTATTGAAAAAAATAAAGTAGGTAACGAATATATACAGGGATATTGTATTATTTATTTATTTTTATTTACTATTCGACAATACTTCATAGATGACAGAACAGTAATATAACCATGTGAATTCAAACATAAAATATGTAAACACATAATTATGACTATAATAACGATTACAACTGAACTGTTAAAATCACATTAACAATAAAATTGTTTACCATAGAATTGTATTTTTTTGTTGGTATTTAGACATTGATCATTTGCAGACATAAGAATCATTCAGCATGAAATCATACAGGAATTTTCTCATCATTTTTTACGTTTTTTCCACAATTATTGTTGCGATAAACAATGCTGACGGCAAACAGGTGAGAAAAAAATCAACTTTTTGTCACTGTAATTAAGTAACTGACTAAATGATAAATTTTCTGATTAGGATGTTGAAACTATCGTTGAAAGCCTTGAAACTTGTCCTGAACCAGAATATAAAGATATCAAAAATTTGGTATCGGTTCGTTATAGCAAAGTGAACAGAACCACAAAGGCAATGAGTGTGAACGTCACTTACAAGCATGACCTGGATGAAAATATAGCGGTAAGAAAATTCAGTCTAGTATAATATGTACGGGGTGTTCCTATTCAAAACTTCCCATCTCGGATTTCTCGAAATGTGGACATTAAGAAAGAAATAGCTGAAATACGTGAGAAATAATTTCGAGAAGGAAAACTTTTTAACCAAAATTCTCTTCGCGCCTTTCAACCACTACACCCCCCCCCGGGGGAGCTGCTGCTGTCTAAAAAGTCTTAAAAGGAATTATTATCGAGTTTATTTATAAGGTGATTTTTTTTAATTTGATAAATATTTTATCATTTTGACTCTAGTTGAAAATGACAATGTCCAAATGGGGCAATGCGGGATGGATAGATGTGCCATTTTTGCCAGTACTCCATAATGTGTGCGCTTCACTGATGAAAATTTATCCAAGCATATTCTCAAGTATTCTCAAAGCACAGGGCGTTAAGGATTACACGCATTGTCCTGTACCAGCCGTAAGTATATTTTTAATTTGATATACCTCTGAAATATTTGAAATCAATATAAATACTTTTCTTCAGTATATTCAAAGCTTCAATATTTTATTATAATTTGGGACGCCGCATGAAAATATTAACTGAAACCTTTAGAATAAAGTTATAAAGTGCATATTCAAACCGAATTACAAAGAAATTACATTTAATTTAAGTAAATAAACCCAAGGATATTTGTTCATTATATAAACAAAAAAAAATATTTGTTCACCTGTCAAAAATAATTTGAAACATTCAATTTTTCGAGATAATAATGGTCAACACAATCATTTTACTAGACGTTCAAATATTCTTGTATCAATTAAACTAAAACGAAAATTTTATACATTGTTATTAAGCCAATCAGATTCCTTGGTTTTGACAGGTTGTTATGACGACAACCTGAATTTTCCGAATTTTTTTTTGGTCACATAACAGCTCGAAAATAAATAAGTGATAATTTCCCTGGCTTGACAGCTGTCACGTGCAGATGCCAGAATAACAAGCTTGGATTATTTTTAACAAATATGTATTATAAACTGTCAACAATTTTCATACCGAATCTCCCGCGAGCTTGAATTATTTTCCGTTATTTTTTCTGTTGCGATTTTTTTCAAGAAAGTTTCCCCGGCTGGGGCCTCAAAAAATTGCACCCAAAAAATGTTTCAAGCTGTAGGGAGATTACAAATGATAACTGACCAAAAATCTATTATTTCCAATGGTATAAAACTTTAAAATGACAAAACGCGATTCAAAAATAATTAAAGAAAATATTTATTGTTAATATAATATAATAAATAACTTTTCTTTAGTTTCATTTATCATATAATTCATATATTTTTTGACTGTTTTAAACATGAATGTTTCTAGGGAGATACCTAAATCGTTATTATTATTATTATTATTATTATTATGATATAAGATACTTATTTATGTTTAATTTTGCAGGGTGATTACCATTTGAAAAATTTTGTTATGCCCTACTTACGCTCAGTTCCTTTTAAAGGTCGATACAGAATGACAGTATTATTCTTTGATTCAAGAGATAATAAACCATATTTATGTGTCAAGTCTTATGTAAATGTTAAATGAAATTATTGTATATTATCAATAAATAAAAACTAAATTAGTCAAATGGCATATTGTCACCGCCTTGTAGATTTTATTCTTATTTTATATATATAAATTTAGATGAATTTCCAGGAAGAATTTATTTTTATATATTACGATAAAATCAGTAAAATGGTTAGTAACAATCTTCATTCCAATAGATCTACGATCTATCAATGAGTTTTTAATAGAATACGTATTCAGATGAGGTAAACCAGAAACCAGTAATTTTTTGATAATAATGATTATGAACCATTAGCAGACAATAATTTTAATATGGGTCTAGATTTACGTTCATCATGGACTAAATGAAGACAACATGAATTGGTAATCATTTTATAATGAGACATTATTACAAAAACATCAACACTCAGCTTATCTAATCTGATCAATCGAATAATATGCAACTAATGTGAATAATAATTTAATGATTGCGAGCAAAATTTAAAAGCAAGTAGAAAACATGAGTTGTAATTAAAAAAAACACTTTAATAACAATTTAAAAAAGAGTTCAATTTAATTGTAAAATGGGTGGGGTTCTATAAATCAAACGTTATGAGTAGTTCATTGGTGATTAGTAAAAAGCAAGTCTATAAGTGCTCATTCCATCATCTTTAGCGGAACCCTAAATAAATGTCAAATTTAGCTCTACTGTATCTAATCTATTTACGTTAAGTGTAGGCGTTGCTTTAGAGTTAACTTCGCTGTGATCATTAAAGTATCCATTTTATCATTATTATAAGTATTATATTACAAGTAGACCCAACATTTTTTAAGTCAAAATTTGTTGTATAGCTATCCTGGTTTCAGAAACATACTACTACTCCCATACATATGAGTGACCTTGTATTTCTTAGAATACACAAGTTTAAATCGATATAAATATTTTTTACCGAAAATTGGACCGACTTAATTACTTGATGCTCTGAAAAATACAAAATAATATTAATTCTATTGGAGCTGGTACTTTTGAAGTTGGTGCCAAAAGTTTTCTATATAAATACAATTATTGCAAAACTTGAAAAGTACCAGCACCAATAGAATTATCATTATTTTGTATTTTTCAGTGCACTTACTAATAAAATCGGTCCATTTTTTGGTAAAAAAATATTTATTTCAAACTTTTAGTGTAACATTAGTCGTGAAAATCGTTGAACGTTCACTAATACCAACGAAGATAGTACTTATCTACCCACGTATATTGTTATTATTCAGAGATCTCAGAACTTCTTTACTTTACTACTTGTAACTCGAAAACCACAACTTCTTTTAAAAAATGTCCAATTTAAATACATATACTCTCTTCTTTAATGTGGCCGTTTATAATACCAATTTTCCAAAAAAAAAATGCTCCCTTTCAGTCATTACCATAGCTATAACCCGAAAACCGTAGGTCTTGAATGTTCAATTTAAACGTTTCCGGATATAGTATCATCCTTAATTCTGCCGTCTCAGATTTTCGAGAAAAATAGACCCATCTACCCCCATTTGTAGATGGAAGGAGATTTTGGATTTGAGTTGTTCTAAATACAGGACCATTTCTCTTTTTTTTGAGTCAGTCAAAAGAATAAAACTTACCGATACTGGCGACGCCTGACCACCACCACCACCAGCTCCACCTGTTGGTGACTTGCCACCCTTTGGTGGCATTCTATCCAGCACGTTACTCTTTCGATTCACCGAAAACGATGATTTCGATTCCGGTGGTTTGTAACCATCCTTCAAGGATATCAAAATGGGTTCAGCATCTTGGCCCCCAATCCAATCATCGGCTGTAAGTGCGGGTGTATCTCCTATTGTGTCCGGGTACAAGTCCTCTTGGAAGAGCTCGGATTTTCTTGGCACAGTCATGGTGATCACCTAAAAAAAACAATAGATTATAATAGTATTATGCAACAAATACAATGGTCGTGTCCACAGCAGTGCCTGATTACTAATCTATTATTAATCAGTAATCAAAAATCGGTATCTTGTGGACACGACTGATTACTGATGCATCATTTGTCAAACTGACACTTGTCAAATGATTTGAAATAATTTAATTCGACAATTACACATATTAGAGGAATTGAAAATTCAGTATGTTTATAATGAAAAAGATTATGTGGTAAACGGAACGATAGAGGTCCATAATAGAATTGGGAAATATCTGAAACAAAATATATTTTATGTTACACTATGGTTTTCTGATAGCCGTCACATTAAAGACGTCAACTTTTTGATTACCTGATTACTAATCGATTGGTAATCAGACACTGCTGTGGACACGACCATTGTGTGCAGGAAAATTGTACGCACAGTCCTAAAAATGTATCCTAACAACTTGAAACTGATGAAGAATTATTCTTCCATGTATGATTCTTTTTTACGAATATTGGCTGTGATGGAAATTGAAACCGACTGGTTAATCCGTGATTTATGAGCTGATGAGGTTAATTTCTATCAAAATAGTGGAGTTAATAGAAAAAAAAATCAATTATGGCCGACAGATAATCTACATAAAACAAAAGGCCTTCGTAGCAAGATTCATTTGGTACCATTCTACAGCTAATTTTATCATTCGTATCATACTTTCTTGATGAGATACAGAAGCCAGATACCTGCAAAGGTTTTATGCAGGATGGCGTACCAATCACATATGAAACGACCAGTTTAAAGAATGCTGCATGTAAAAAATCTAAAGTTCTCTTAAAATACAAAAAAAAATCATAGCAAGGGAACCTTCTGAAACTTAATATATTAATATTAATTCTATTGAGAAAGAAATTCATGTCAATTCAGTGGAAGAGAAACACTTACTTGACATAAACCTGAGTTGTTGAGCCTGTAAAACCTGCTGATCTCACATGAGGTGACATCACAACCTCTCTTTGGCATCATGCCGATACCTCTTTGAGGATCGGGCGTTTGGAAGGTGTTGATGTAGTGGACAAATGGTGGTTCTGCCGTTATTTCAAAATACCTATTTTTCAAAAAGAAACACACATATTAATAAAAATATTTTTTTACTAAAAAATGGGACCGACGTTATTAGTTGGTGCACTGAAAAGTATAAAATAATATTAATTATATTGGTGCTGTTACTTTTGAAGTTGTGCAGTTGCAGTTAGATTCAAAACTATTGGCACCAACTTCACAAGTACCAACACCAATAGGATTAATATTATTTTGTATTTTTCAGTGCATCATCTAATAACGTCGGTCCATTTTTTTGTAAAAAATATTTATTTCACACTTGAGAGTGTAATATATATTATATTATAATAATATAGTCACGAAAATCGTTGAACGTTGATTAATACTAACGAAGATAGTATCCTATTACCCACACGTATATTGTTTGTTTGTAGTTGTTGTTATTGAAATTTCAATACATCGCTGTGGAAATACGCTTAAGTGTTACAGATGTTACCATTTTAACACCGATTTAACTCGAAAAATGTAACTCTAAGGAAAAAATGTTCATTATAAATGTTGCTACAAATAATTGGGTCTTTCATATAGTACCCACAGATTTTCAATTTATTCGGAAAAAATCGCCGTCACCACATAGCAAAAATACACATATTTGAGAATTCAACATGCTTCTATCACGAAAACTCTTTTGAAACAATGTTCAATTGAAACGTTTCGGATATTGTCCTATCTTTAATTATACCACCTCAGATTTTCGATTTTCGAGAAAATTCGCCCCCTCCACCCCCTTTTGGGGCTGTTTTCGAAAGGAACGAGATTTCGGATTTGTGTTTTTATGAATATGAGACCATTTAATTTCTCCCAAAAGCCAATTTATAGATACCTTATAACAGAATCGCCCTTGCCGCACAAGTACACCAGATTCGTATCGGGATCATACAATGGAAACATAACACCATTCGATGTGTCCAATTCCACCATAACAATCGGCTCACCGAGACAATCAGGTGTACGTAAACTGTATTGTCGTTCTGACATCTTGGAGAAGCCAGTCGTGAAGACCAAGCCATGTCGTAGGAAGATGGCTCTTGTCGCTTTCGAACCTAAAAGAACAAACAAACAAAAAATGCCATCACATAGTTTTAACATTATCATTTTTGTTTTACCTTCATGGGCCACAGCATCAGATTCCACTTCACCTGTTCGGGGATTGATGATACGAATCTTTTTATCCTTGCAAGTGGTCAAAAGTTTTGAGCCATCCCAGTTGAAGCAGGCGCTGTATACAATGTCAGGGTGACAGTCAATTTCAACCAAAGCCTCACCAGTTCCTGAAAAAAATTATAATTGAACAAATTACCCCATACAGAAACAAATGAGCAAGGTTCTATACACCGCGTTTCACAATGAGAATGCACTGTGGCCCGGTATAGGCAATATACTTTCAATGTGAAAACAGCACAGGAAATTTAACTGTAATATGTTCTTTGGTAATATTGAAAATCATTGTTTATTATTAATAAAATATTAATTATATTGGTGCTGGTACTTTTGAAGTTGGAGCCTATCTATCTACCTATAATAACGGCGCAACTTCAAAATTACCAGCACCTGCGTAGAATTAATATTATTCGGTATTTTTCCAGTATACCATCTAATCAAGTCTGTACTATTTTTATGTGAAAAATATTTATCCATGTGATCAAACAGACATACCGACATTCCATATGACAACCTGATTATCGCTACCAGCTGTCAAAAGGACATTCAAAGCGGTGGGATGCCACAACACCAATCCAACACGACGTTGATGGTACACCAGGCTGACAATGGGTTCAGTGAGTGTTTTGTGTAAACCATGATCGGGTATGTCCCACACTTTAACGACACAATCCTCCGAACCGCTGGCGATGACATTATCGTTGTGCGGACACCAGGCTATATCGAGGACAGGACCTTTGTGACCTCCGACCAGCGGATGATCGGCTGCTATACGACCCACCTAATTAGCAGGAAGACAAAATATATAACTCAAACTTTATTTAATATAAAATTCAATTCCTTCAATGTATTGATAACCTTCCAGTGGGAATGAAACAGACGCCAGATCGAAGTACCGAATCCGGATCCTAGAGTTAGGTGTAATGGCTTTCGCCTGTATAAGTTTAGAATATTTGGAGAATTAAAAATGATATCGACTTCGGAGTGGTTTTATTCGATGCACAATTATGTAGCAATATGCTGATTAGGTTTTCATTTGTATAGCAGTTTTTTAATTGATAATCCATAAAACAAATGAACCTAAAAGTTTTTGATTAAAAATGTTCACTTCCAATATTATTAGACATATTACAATAACAATCTTATAATTACAGAAGAAGAAAAAGCGTAGAGAGGTGATAATTTTACTTCCTAAAGTTCATAGAATATACATAAATGCAGAGAAGATTTTCATTAACTCACTTCATAACAACATGCATAATGAATCATTAATTAATTTTCTAGTCACGTAAGTGTCGAGTTAAATAGATATATAAGTAGTAAACGTATGGAATTCTGGGTGTGTTATTAATTTCTTGAATGTCATCGAATATGAAAGTTAAAAAAGATAATTTTATTATTGATATATAGCACTTTGGCTTCAAGAATGACAGATAATAATGCATTTACCCTGTTTGGAATTATATTTAATATCTACTTATATCCGGCAGATAAAAAGTGAAACGTTGATAATCAATTTTCCGTAATATTTAAATGTTATAATAAAATTAAGAATGTATAAAGATAAGAAATTTAAGGAACATTTTTTCAAACGTCCATAGGCGAGCGGAAACGGAACAATCACATTGTTCGTATTTGTACACTTATGTATTAGTGAAAATGATTTAAAAAATGAATTCTAAAAAAAAGAGATTAAAAAGTCTACGATGCAAATTGCGAACTGCACCTAGAGTTGGCATCGGTTCAACAACACCCGATTTAGACCATAATGCACAAAAATAGATCATCGTAACGAATGTTCTGTATTTTGACAAACTTGATTCGCCCGATATCTGAAGCGAATCATTTTATTTTGGAAATTGAATCACCCAGAGAGATTCGTACGCAAACATCAACAATTTCCGTTAAGGCGCAAAATACTCTACCTATTGATTTCGATTACATTTAACTAAGATCATTGGAATATAATAATAGCGTTCATTATTTTATCAATCATCATTAATTACTCAGTTTATTTCCCTAGCTCAGAAATTTCAATTATTTTTTTCTTAGGGCCTATCATATGACCGAAGCTGTGTATTTATCGACAAAAAAGGTCAATACAAGTCCAGTACGAATATATGTGTATGTGTTGATATTTTATTTTGGGATGAGATAAAATTAGAATCTCCAATGTATAGCCTAGAATTGAGAACAGAATGCGAAGCTTTTGAGTCAGTCAACCTACTTATTATACGACCAGGCTTGGATTACTGAAGCAAATTTATAATAAATCAACAGATTTTTAAAACAAAAAATCAGATATAATTAAATATATTACAAAACAATGTGATTCGGGATCTATAAAATAACCTTTAGCCTGAAGTTTTATTTGCACATATCACTTGTATTTTGTATATATAATTCATTCAATATTACCAGAAAAGGTAACAAATGTTTACAAACATTATTGAAAGAATTCACTTTATCGACAACCCATACAATAAAATAAAGTTTAAACAATGCAGATATAAATAAAATATTTACGACAAATATTGGTTCACGATTGTATTGAAAGGCTTTGACTATAATTTAAGTTTAGAATCAAATTTGACACAGGTTTTGTTCCTTTATTTTTTAAATAAAAATTGTGACCGCTATGTAAAGACTTAATGGCATATAATTGGATAAAAAACTTTTATTAGGAAGTGGATAATTTCTCCTTATTAACAAAATTTCACCATCGTTGTAATAAACTGACGAAAATTTGTACTAAAGGGAGCATTGGAGTAAGAGTTCAATCTAAACGTTTGGAGCGGTTCTTCTTACCTGTTTATGGGGCAGCACTATAAAAGCACCTCCGCCAGCACTTTCGACAATAATTGCTAGGAATTTGGGATTTACTGCACAGAAAGTCGAGTCCCATGAACTTTTTGATACACGAATATTGTCATAACATTGTTCTCGTTTCAAAGCTTGGCCGTAGACGTGCCGAAATTTAGAGCTGCGCACTACACGGAAAGACATCTGTAAATTAAAAATAATTATTTTTTAAGAGATCCCCCGATTAGAAAATTGTATTTTTATAAAACATAACCTAAATGTTTCATGTTTTGATTGTGTTAAAACTATACTAACCTTGATTGCGCTTGATAAATTTTATAAAAACCGATAGTGTTGTAAATATTTACATTTAAAAC
This sequence comes from Crioceris asparagi, assembly GCA_958507055.1. Lineage (NCBI taxonomy): Eukaryota > Metazoa > Arthropoda > Insecta > Coleoptera > Chrysomelidae > Crioceris > Crioceris asparagi. The sequence continues at coordinate 13,857,944 of OY293831.1, read as the reverse complement.
TAATATTTCTCCAGTTTTTGAGTTATTACGTGTACGTGCACTTCATATCTAGTTCACTTTACTTTTCAGAAATCCCCATATTTGGTTATGCGAAATTTTGAAACGTCAAAAGCGTTAAACACGCCTTCTAGTAGAAAAATTTCGAAGTAGCATGATGGAACAGTAACATTTACAGACATGGGTAATTCACTAATTAATTTTGAATCCTATGTTATCTTCATATGGATGCTAATAAAATTATTAATTGTTCTAAATGAGTTAATTAATCAAGAACATAATTTAATAAATTTAAAGACAATACCTATTCTATCATCAATCTACTGTTGAATCCATTAGTCTTGTGACTATAAAGTATATACTTTAAACTAAATTCTTAGTACACTTTAATGATGTTTGAAGGCAAGGAGTTATAAAATTTACGATTACTGATTTATGATCATGATCATGATAAGAGATTTGGTGAGTTTTGTGTTTAACTTTTCGTTTGGTTGGCTGCAATGAAATTTAGTGACATTTCGTTCTTTTCTTACTCCCGCAATGACAGTTAGTTGGTGTGAAAAGGTTATGGCAGTAGGGACGTTAGCTGTTAGTGGTTTGTGGTTTGATAATAATAACTTGAAAAATGTTGATTTTGAAGTGTTTGTAATTGTGTTTCGATGGACACTCACATTAGCATAAGTACAAACATGAAAGCGAAGCCTTCAAAACGGATGGTCGGGATGATAATCCGATCGAGAAAATCAATCGCCAAAGATGCTGTTGTGACTGTGAGTGACATTTTGATTATTATTCATCCTTTAAAAGGTTGATGAAGATTGCAGATAATATTCTTCTTGTAGTTAAACAGTAGTTTAAAGTGGATGTTATTAACTTATTTAAAGTTAAATATTCGCTTCAACTTAAATGAAGGTACCTATATAATATATAAACAGTTGATCATTTCAGAATGTATTTACGATGTACGGTTTCATTTTTGGGATTTATTTACCAATAGAGATTTTGAAAGAACTTTATTTTCAATCGTCGCAAAAACAAATTATTAGCAAATATTGGTATTTTTGATAATCATATATAAGTAGAATGATTTGGAAATCCAGGGATAATACCCAATGATTATGCATTGCCTTATTACAGACTCGTATGTAATAACGTAATAGATTTCGAAATATATAAATCAGTGTTCTTTTTTATGATTCCATATAGCTTTGAAGAAGCTGTTACTTTTATGACATTGAGTTATCTTGAACTAGATAATAATAAAATACTATCAATTTTGGATCAATTAAGATAAAATTACAATTATAATGGGACTTGGAATTCTGAAGATTTTCTTGATGATAACAAAAAATACACTCTCAATACACACCAATTACGTTTATGAATTGAATCTAGTCGTGCCAACTGATGAGGTATTTTATTAGATTTTTTTAATGAAGATTTTTTTTTCATCGATGATAAGAATTTTTATAAACCGTGGTAGATATCACAATAATTTCCCATTGACTCATATTTGACGTGTTTTTTTTTTTTGTAAACATAATGTATATTTTCAAAGTTCAATATCCCGACGATTAAGTATGTTTCAATTTTTGTGTCAAAATAGCAATTAATTATTCCGAAATAATATATGCAATGTGATAAGAAACGTATTTAGGTTTAAATATAGGTAGTATAGTATCATTCAACATGAAATTATGAATAAATCTATATTTCGTTGAAGCAAACATACGTTTGCAATGTTTTGAGCTTTCATAATACATATTTTCTACACATCAGAAAATTGATCATATTTTTCTCATTCTTCGCTAGAGCTTTGCCATATCAAAGTTTTGCAGCTTTTTTTCAATTTCCTCAGAGATATAGGGGACAATACAGCCATTAGCTATTGTTCTGTTGACTTTTAATTTTCTCTGGTCTTTCACTTTGTGCTGAGTCTAAACTAAGATTTTTTTATCTATCAGCGACTGGAATTGCTGTTCACCACAGCATTACCATGTTTGGAACAAATTTTATTAATAGAATCTTCAGTTAGGTATTAAAAAAATGTGTTTGATAGAACACCCTGTATTTTTTTACTTTTAAGCTTGTTTTTTTGCACTTGATAAATTGTTGAGAGAGTTATGAGTGGCATTTCATTATCATTAATTTTCAGAGAATTCACTTTTTAGTACAAAGCTCAATGATGGGGTGTTTTTTTGATAGCTCAATATATTCAATGATTTCTCTGCAGTGTCATTTGTTTTTACCAATTAGTCACACTGATTTTTTTATCTGTTGTTGCATATATAAATATGTCTAGATAACGTTGTTTGAATAAACCCTATTCAAATAAAATTTTATCTATTTAATATTTGTTCTGAGCTTCCTCTTTTTTTCTTTGGTAGGTAGGTGTTTTTTTTCTGTTCAGTTTATGACTATGATGTAAATACAATGTGTATGCTGGGTGTCCTGTATCTTTTTAAAAGATACATACTCAATTTTAGAAGATTCAAAAAATTCTACCTTAAAACTCCGGTGAGTTTTATCAATACCTACCTATGTAGGTACTTCGGTCAATAACAAAAACATGTTTTTGTGACAGTGTGTATGTGATCTCTAGTAGCAGTGTCTGAGGATAAAGTTTTTTTTAAAGATTTATACCATCTGCAAAGTGTATCTGCCTCTAATAATTGTGACATATTGGTTTGTCTGGTCTAGGGAAACCATTTTTGCTATTTACATACAGGGTCTTACATCCCTACTGATATTTGAAATCATTAACCGTTCGAAAATTAAAAAAAAAAAACTTTGTACATTTATATATTTGGATGACTCTCACTCGGAAACGAGGCACAGGTTAACAAACATTTAAATGATATAGGTATCAAGATTTCATGCTTAAATATTATCATATTGTAAAACTCTTATTTATATAATAATAATTGGAATTGAAATGTCATGATTCATTCAACAATTAAAGTTTAAATATAAGATGTATATTATTTTATTTGAATATAACTTATATAATATATAATCTCTATATTATACAAGTAAGTAATATAATTTTGGTGACAAGTATATCGTTCCAAATTTGCATACCATGCTAAACTGCATAATTTACATAAATGGAATTTAAAATACACACTCAAATTCATTTCTGGCATACTCGTTCTCCTTCTTTCTATAGGTATATTATGCAGGTACAGTTTTTGTAGTTAGTTGTAGATAAAGTTTAGGATTTATCGTTTTAAATACGGAAACATTCTCATTCGTTGCGTTTTGATTAATATTTTACCATTTGTTTTTTTTTGTTGTTGTTGTTAATGTTTATCAATTACTAAGTACATAATTATGTCTGGGACTGTCCCATCCTGCATAGAAATCTATGTCGAATTATGCTCAAATGTATAAATTAGATGGAACACCTACAAAACGTTAAAGTGTTTACCTTGCTCTATGATGATTCAAGTGAGCATTGTGATTTGAGTTCGAGACTTTTTAAGGACTTTTTTGACCGATGAACCAAATGGAGGTGGTACCTATACAATTCGACTGTTTGTCTGCAGGTTTTTTTTTCAAGTAAAAGTTGGTGCACTGAGAAATACGAAATAATTATTCCATTGGTGCTGGTATTTTTGAAGTTGGTGCCATAAGTCTTCTAACTACAACGGTACAACATTGAATTTACCAGTACCAATAAAATTATTGTTATTATTATTTTGTATTTTTCAGTGCACCAACTAGTAAAGCCGTCGGTCCAATTTTTTGTAAAAAGATATTTTTTTTTCCAGTTCAACATAATTTTTCATTGAAATGCATAGAATAGTCGTGTCTACAGCAGTGTCTGATTACTGATTACCACTTAGCTCATTTGTCAAAAGATTTGAAATAATTTAATTCGACAATCACACATATTAGAGGAATTGCAAATGGAAGAAGGAAAGTTATTTTTATATTAAGTTTGTAAAATGATGTTTTTTTTTAATGGCACATGAGAGTGTGGGACCGCAGGTCGAGGCCAAAAATTCTCTCGAATGTGCCATGAAAATACGAATTTATACACGAAATACAAACACCATTTTTTCTACAACTGTCAAAATAATTTGACATTTCTACAACTCTATTGATGCAGTGGTGCCTGGAAATCTGCCTCCGTAGCTGAAGCATATATAGAAGATAGTTTGAATAACAAAATTGAGATTTCTAACAAAATATTATATGAATTTTCCATCTTCTTCCAAACAAATTAAAATATCTGATAAAATTGTCGAATCAACTCTTCAAAAAATATCTAACGTTTCTGATCAGTAGCAACATGGAACATCTTCGGAAATTTATGTTGGAAGTAATTGTGCAAACTTTGCTATCAATTATTATGCCAATAAATGAAATTGTTTTAGGATGAATAATCAATTAATTATTGACTCTGTTAAAAATAAATCCTTCAAAAAGTAATATTTCATATTTATTTTGTGAATTATTTCGGCAATGAAAAAAGTCTTTTTTCCACGCAGAAAAAAAGTAAAAAACATCTACGCATCAATAGAGATGCAGAAAGGTCAAGTTTTTTTGACAGTTGTGAAAAAAGTATTTTTTGTTCAATATATTTCTAATGAAAAAGATTATTTGGTAAACGGAACGACATATGTCCATAATAGAATTGGGAAATAGCTGAAACAAAAGATCGGTTATGTTACACTATTGTTTACTGATAACTGTCATATTGAATTATTGAAGACATCAACTTTTTGTTTACTGATTTATTTTGTCAAACATTTTGAAGATCGAATGTCACAAATGCTTATCATATCATATTAAATATTTATAGGTAATTTACTGATTCGGTAATATTCTAGTTTAGCGGCTTTTACTATAAAAGCCCTACAAAATCAAATGTTTGCAAAAATAGATGTATGTTAGCATAACTTTTAATAAAATTGAGGCGGAAGACTCTATTTTTAATGATTTGTTAATAAAAAAAAATATGATTTACGACTTTTAGCTGGAATTTTCGATTTGGATGTATCTTAAATAGTAAAAAGGTAACCGTTCTATTAAACACAACATCCTTCAAAATTTGCAAAAATATGCGTGAAAATAATAAATATAAATTCGCGAAAAAGTAAGATTAAACGAATTGATGATTGACTTGTGCAGTGTGTTTGACGTTTAAAAACAGTCAATTCCAATGTTGCCAATGTTCACAATCACGGAACAAACAGTTTGAAACTGGTCCAAACAACTGCTCGAACACCCTTAATATTGAACATTTCAAGTGTCCCAAGTCTGAAGTTATTGTTTCAAGTTTAAAATTATCTTATAAAATGTTTCTTACAAATACTTGCTCTAGAGCCAAAATACGATATTATTAGGGCAACTTTTGATGACGAAGGTGACAAACTTTGTCTTCAGGCTTTCGAAAATATGAATCAGTGAGATTGCTTTACTAGAAGATATTGTCGTTAATTTTTTCTAAAGCAAATATTCTTGGAAATGGAATTCCTAAAATAATCTAATTCTGCGAAAGTTATCCTGGCAGCGTTGGCAACATTGATGTTAACAGCACTTGAATGTTGAATAAACTGCACAAGTCAATCATCAATTCGTTCAACCTCACTTTTTCGCGACTTATGTTTAGTATTTTCCCGCATTTGTCTGCTGATTTTGAATGATGTTATCGTTTAGTAGAATGCAAGGATGATGATATATTATTTGAGATTGAAAAGATACTTCCAAATCGAAAATTCTAAATAAAAGTCCCAGGAACACAATGTTACTATTTTTTATTAACAAATCATTAAAAATAGCGTTTTCCACCTCAATTTTATTGAAAGTTATGAAAACTTAAATCTATTTTTGCAAACATTTGATTTTTAGGGATTTTATAGCAAAAGCCGCTAAACTAGGCTCTTACAAAATGTACCTACTCTATATTGTTTTCTGTATCTCTAATAAAATAAACAGTCTAATAAAAATATATCTCTATTATATCTTTTCAGACATCCGGTATAGGCCAACCCAGCCTCTATCATGCATTGGTGGTTATATTCTTGGAGTTTTTCGCCTGGGGTCTGCTCACCATGCCACTCATATCTGTACTCAATAACACCTTTCCGGATCACACATTCCTCATGAACGGCCTTGTGATGGGCATCAAGGGTATCCTTTCATTCCTCAGCGCTCCACTAGTGGGCGCCCTATCAGACGTATGTGGCAGGAAATTGTTTCTGCTTGTTACTGTCTTTTTCACTTGCCTGCCCATACCTCTAATGACTATTAACACTTTTTGGTAAGATTGTATTTTTTTGTATAGAAAAGAACTGAGAATGTATTGTAACGTGGATAGGTAGTCATGTACTTGCGGTGATTATTCGTTTAGTCTTTATTTATTTCTACTAGCTTGTTTACTGTAGTTGTTTCATGCATAATTCATTAATTAGTTCTAGAATTGGTATATTTATTCTCGAAACTTCCAGAAACCATATGAAAGTCAGTCTGTGGAATCAGATGTTAATAGTAGTTCAGTAGGTAAAGACAGTGACACTTTAGATTGTCAAAGTGACAAGTTGTGACAACAGAAGGTCGTGTATAGAGTGTTAAAAATAAACCATTGAAAGCAATCTGCGAACTTTTGAATATTACGCAAGACAACTTGTGCAGTTTTATTTGAAAATTAGAAATATATACATTTAAAAGGTAGTTATTGCGTGAATTCGATCTCAATAGATTTCTCTTAAATTCCATTAGGTATTAAACAGTTTGACAATCCGGTTTCCGCTATCCAAATTTCGTTCGTTTAAGTCATGACGATAGCTACCCCAGGGAAAAATTGAGTAGGACACTGCTACCTTCCGCAACTCGATTCGATTTTAATATTGTGATTAGATTCTTGATTTTGTTTTTAATTCGAACTCTGTGCAGGGTGTTAATTAATGTCATGTGCTTATTTTAATGTGTGATTGTTTGGCTAATTTTGCGTCGAAAAGCTCATATAAAGGTATGTCCTCAGAAGCTTGGTTTCTAATATAAAGGATTGTAAAGTATTATTTTTATTTAAATTTTTTTGAAATAATTCAAAAAACATTTGCGATATTAGATTAAATTCCCGGATAAAATATTGTGATATAATTACGTATTTTTTTCAATTTATCCAGTGGCGTAGATATATATATATATCTATATCTAAAAAGTTTCTTGAGTTTTTACCAAAAACGTATCATTTTAAAGAAAATAATTAACAAGTGTATTTGTTACATGGTTATGTAAAATTTTATTAATACCAAAACTATCTATCTAATTTCTAAAATAAGACAACACCATTTTAGGTACTAAAGAAAATGTTGAAAATGTTCCCCTTCTGCTTCTATGCTGGCCTCTGCTCTTCTTCTCATCGATCTACGAACTCTTTCAAAAATTCCTGTTGTGTTCCATATAGTATTACAACTCTCAATTATTTTATTTCTATGTTCTTCTTGAGTCTGAATACACTAATGTTTTTAGATGACCACATACATAAAAGTCTTAAACTATTCAAATCAGGTGATCTAGGTGGCCATAATTGAGGTCCTGCACGACCTATCCAGCGATTTTCATAACCTTCATCTAGGAATTGACGAACTAAAATGAAAAATTGAGCCGGAGCACCATCATACTTAAATCATATTGCTTGGCGCGTTAAAAGCGGAACTTTTTGAAGAAACATAGGTAAATGATTTTGAAGAAAATTGTTCCTGATATTTTGATTCACTTATAGTTAGTGGGTTTTCTTCGGCCCACTTATGAATATCATGGAAAACTCTTATTTCTTCTCTGGAAAAATTCGCTTCATCATTAAAGAGAAATTTCTTTCAAATTGATGAGTTTTTTCAAGATACATCGAGAAAATTCCATGCGGGGTGGAAATATCGTGGTAGGAGTGCCTGAACTCTTTGAATATAGTAAGGATACAACAAATATTGTTTTAAAAAACAAGTTGCTAAAACTTCCATATTCATGCAGGCGCTAGTGAATATTTTTAAACGTTCTACTATCGGGAATGGAACGATAAGGATATCTTTCGTAGTAGTGGAAAATACTAGATACGCTGGGCTCGTTTAGCCTTTACCATCAGCTAGACCGTAAACAAAATGTATATCGGCCTTCGTATTCGGATAATTTACCATTTTTTTAACTAAAATATTGCTTATGACAAATGAAAAGTACCAACCAAACTAATTAGTCAACAAATTAGCACTAATTAGTCGTGAATGGCACTTACTAACTTGATTTGATAAAAAGAATTTACTCAAATTGTCGAAATCCAATTACAAGTTTTTATTTATTTTCTTTAAAATTATAAGTTCTACGTCAGAAACACAGAAACGTTTTCTTGTTTTAAATTGAATGGTTGTTAATATTTTTTAAAGAAAGTTGGGGAAAAACAGTGGCGTACTATTTTTTTTTTGGTTAAAATTCTACCAAGACATAACATGGTTAAATTAAAAAGATATTTCTGTTAAAAAATACGTATTTATATAACAATATCTTATCCAGGAATTAGACTAATATCGCAAACGGTTTTTGAATTTTCTTTATAGGGAAGTTATACCGTATTTCAACTAAACCCAAATAAAAGTTAAAACTTTACAACCCTGTATATCGGAAACCAAGCTTCTTAGGACATACCTTTATATGAACTTTTCGATTTAAAATAAGCCCAAAAATAACCCATTAAAATATGTACATGACATTAATTAACACGCTGTATATCATAATATCATATATCTGACATTATTATGTCTTTGTTTATCGACGTATTTGAGTATTTTCACTTTTCCGAATTTATTCAGGAACGATAAGAGTTGGTTCCAGTCACTGCGCGATCTTTTTTTTAATAAAATTTGATTTATTAAAACCTATATTTCTGAATTTCACCTTGCATATCAAAAAGTAACGTTGATGAGTGAGTTTTCTTTATGTAATCTTCAGTTTCATAAAAAAGTTGTACATATTGTGTAAACGGCATACTTATATATTTGGTATTAACCTAGAAATCACATCCAAATATGGTTTATGTTTATTGCCGATCTTCATAATCAATTGATTGATTATTGTATTACAAAATTTCTTATAATTTGAGAAAGAGAACTATATACATTCTAGTCGATTGATTTCTTGTCAGAAATATAAAAATGTTATGTCCTATTGTTTTCTTTCACAGGTTTTTTGCCATGATCAGTATTTCCGGCGTATTCGCCGTTACATTTAGCGTTGTATTTGCATACGTTGCCGATGTTACCGATGAAAAAGAAAGATCCCTAGCCTATGGATTGGTCAGTGGTACTTTTGCTGCCTCAATGGTTATATCACCAGCATTGGGGGCATATCTTATGGAAAGGTAATATTTGCAATACGTAGGTACCTATAGAAAGTTCAATTTTCGAGCAATGGGTGTGTATAAACGTAAAACGAACTTTCAAAGCAGATTTAAAATTGTGCTACAAAATACGCTTCTATAACTTACGTACGCTTTTCACTACTCGCCTTCGGCTCGTAATTACATATACAACGTGAATTTGACATATATAACTAAGCTCATGGTTGCATTTATCACGATTGTCAGATATTAGACACATAAACTTACACTGTTTTCTTTCTTAACAGATGGTCAGTATCTCTAGTGGTGGCCCTTGCAACGGCTGTTGCCATTTTAGATGTGTTTTTCATACTTGTTGCTGTGCCAGAAAGTTTGCCCGAAAAGGTACGCGTCTCACCTATCAGTTGGGAGCAAGCAGATCCATTTTCTGCTCTACGTAATGTTGGAAAAGATCCAACAATTTTATTGTTATGTATAGCCGTTTTTCTATCCTATCTACCCGAAGCTGGTCAGTACAGCTGTATTTTTGTGTACTTGAAGCTGGTGATGGGTTGGAGTGCCCCAATGGTGGCTGTATTTGTAGGTCTCGTTGGCCTGCTGGCTGTTATTACTCAACTTAGTTTAGGTAAGTTGGCATTTTATTGTAGGTTATTTTAGTCGTGTGGTAATTAGGATTTGTTCGCGAGTTCCCGGTGAACTAGCGGGAACCGAATTGTACTTCCCGGTACGTTTTCGCGAGATAAACGGTAATAGGGGAATATTTTCTGACGTCACTAATCTTATAAAACGGGAACTGATTTGGTTCCCGTGATCTTGAGCATGGTAACTGGCGGTTATTAATGTCAAAAGTGCCAAACTGTCAAAAAATTAATTAATCTTTTTGTATTTGATTTGAGTTTTGGGTTAAAATTAATCGTATTTCATTTATTTTTCGTATCATTTTGTTGATCATAATGAAAGAAGAATTAATTGAAATTGAATTAAATACCACTTATCCTGATGAGTTCAAAGAATACTCCTTTTATATCTGGTAATTCAGTCTGAGTGGTCGGTAGGTATTCGGATGAAAATATTGCTCATACAATTTTGGTTTTATTACACTTGATTCTCTAGTATCTCCGTTATGGGCGAATTAAAAAAATTATCCAAAAATGGATGTACGGCTGGTAATATCACAAACATACTGACCAATACGTTTAAAATTGAATAAAGAAATAATTATTTTACTTAAATACTTTAATAATAGATAAATAATACTATTCTTTTAACATAAAACTTATCAATCAAAACTGCAAAACAAAATATTTGTCAAAAAACTAAACGTCAATATGATAGTTTATTTTAAGGTGGGGGTATAACCGCTCTATTACCGACAACAGATCACCGGGAACTCTCGAAAAAATCCTAAATATCATGTAAAAATCAATTTAGGTAATTTCCGATGTATAAGATTATGAAAATAATTTCTCCCGTGGTGTAGTTGGTAACGTACTTGCCTTTCGTAAAGTTGACCCGGGTTCGATTTTCAGCCACCGCATTCTTTTTTTTGTATGAACAAAATTCGAAAAATTATACGCATTAATTATTATACGAAAAGGTAGACAGAAGAACTTCAATAGTATTCAAACTTTGAGGAATTTCAGTCGAATTTCGACCACTGGGAAATTAATTAATATACAGGGTGTCCAGAAAGTTGGTACAAACAATGATATGGCTTACAGAGGGAGCCAAAATGGTGTTACTAAATATAAAAATGGAGAAAATTGCATTTTATTAGCATGTGTGCGACATCTCAAACATTAAAACTCAATATAAAGTCAAAATCTATTAAATTATCAAAAAATGCGTCAATTACGTGCGTCTTAAACTACAGTGCATCTGAATTTGTCTAAACATTTTCTGTTGTATGAATATGAAAAAACAAAAAATCGAGTGGATTAAGATCGGGATAATGAAGCGGCCATGCAAAAAGACTAGGTGCCATCGCTGATTTTTCGGTTGGGAAATGTAATATTTAAATAGTCTCTTACGAGTCTACTTAAATGAGGATAGGAAAATTTTTGTACATAGATTGATATCCTTTTGAAATAAGTATGTAAGAATCATAAAACGTATTTTTTTGACAATATATTTTTTTTAATTTACAGGAATTTTAATAAAAAATCTGGGCTCCAAGCACACCATTATGCTGGGTCTGCTATTTGAAATGTTGCAGCTGTTGTGGTACGGTTTCGGTACCACAACATGGATGATGTGGGGTGCTGGTATACTCGCCTCAATGAGTTCGATAACTTATCCTGCCATTTCTGCATTTGTTTCCGTGCACAGCACAGCCGATAGACAGGGTGTTGTACAAGGTAAGCTCATAATATTCCCTTTTGTAGAACGTAACACATTAACATTCATTCACATGCTCATTTACAATGAAACTTTTAATATTTGTAAAAACTACGCAGTTCTTGTCTCGGTTGTTAAATGTTATTTACATAATTTGGTTTTGAAAATTTTTCCACCTTGAGATTTACATTTAGTTACTTTGCTTAGTTAGGTTGGCAATAGTGATGTATCAGAGACAACAGAAAACGAAAACAGAAAAAGACAGTTGACGTTGACATAGGGAGAAACAATGGCATTGTAATGTATTTCGAATAATAAAGTATATGTATATATTTTCCTGTATAAGTGAGGTCTTTTTATCCGAAAACACAGTCTAAAACAACATCGGCCTGCTTCAATTTTTTGTAGCCTTTAAGAACAATTTTCTATAACTGAAAGAAAATGTTCGCGCGTTTAAAAACTTTTAGGAAATTATCGGTTTTAAGAAGTAGAAAATGTAAATGAAAAGGTCCCCTAACATGAGCAAAAACTTTTGTTTCAAGGTATGGTTACTGGTATGAGAGGTCTGTGCAATGGTTTAGGTCCGGCCATGTTTGGTCTTATCTTCTATATGTTCCATGTAGATTTAAATGGTGACAATACCAGTGCAACACATTCCACACCACCATTTGAAACCTATTCACAGGTAAACATTAGTGTTATCATTGTTATTATTAAAATTAATGTTTAATCAGTTGTTAACTTTGTATTTTGTTTATTTTCAGCTTGTGCCTGGTCCACCGTTTGTTTTCGGTGCTTTTCTAGTCATATGTGCCCTGTTTGTAGCTTCTTTTATACCATCCAAAACACAAGTAGACACAAGTGAGTAAAATTATTTATCAACTAGATCATTTAGGTGAGGTTAAGTTCTGCAATCAGGAATAAAATTGTATCAATGTATAACAAATTTAAATATTCTCTAAAGTATAAATAATTATACAATCTCCAAATTTTATGTCACTATTTTCATCGATAAGTCTAGTTTAGCGGCTTTTGCTATAAAAGCCCTAAAAAGGCAAATGTTTGCAAAAATACATTTATTTTTGTTAGCATAAATTGAGGCGGAAGATGCTATTTTTAATGATTTGTTATTAAAAAAAGGGAAAAATGGTGTTCTTAGGAGCTAGAATTTTTTATTTGGAAGTATTTTTTCAATCCCAAATAGTATATAATTTCCTATTTTCCCATTCTATTAAACGCTAACATCCTTCAAAATTAGCAAAAATATGCGTGAAAATAGTAAACATAAGTTCGCGAAAAAAGTGAGGTTAAACGAAGTAATGAATCATTGGTGCAGTATATTCAACTTTCAAGTGCTGTTGATATTAATGCACCCAACGCTGCCAGTATAACTTTCGCAGCATTATATGAATTTCATTCCCAAGAATATTTGCTTTAGAAAAGATTAACAACAATATCTTCTAGTAAAACAATCACTGAATTCATATTTTCGAATGCCTGAAGACAAAGTTCGTCACTTTCGTCATCAAAAGTTATAATATCGTATTTTTGCTCTTGAGTCTAGAGCAAGTATTTGTAAAAATATTTTTTTTAGTAAGTTTTAAACATGAAACTATAGATACCTTTAGACACTTAAAATCTGACCACTTGGTGTATGCTTTCGTTATCAAATATTAAAAAAATGTTCAATATAATCAAACATTATAATTAGTGTCATTTATTTTAATTCATTATCCAATTTATTGTTCAAGTTCATGCATATTCTCCTTTGACTACATTCTGCCCACATTTTACACTGATGAGGGAACATTAATAACTTGAAACCGTGATACTCTCATGGCCTAATTGACAGTGGATGCTTAAACAAATCGTGCTCGTTCATATTTTGAATTGATTTTCAGGTATTCCACTAGATACCCATTACGAAATGGAACGAGGACAAAAAGTAGCAGGCACTTTGAGTCCATTAATTCCAAGCAGAAGCATGGACGCAGCCATACTGTAGGATTTTTCATTTTTTTTACCTGCCAAGCTGAGCTTTATTGAAGCTTTAAGCGTTGAGTGAAATGACAATTTTTTCCAATTATATTTTTTAATCTCTCCCAAACCAGCTGCTAACTAAAAATCACA